>JAIUZE010002673.1:0-50524 GCA_022085475.1 Heliosperma pusillum | reverse complement strand
TGATTAAAGGCATCCACGGGATAATACATTTCCCTGAACGCATACACGATGCTACATTTCGTATATGTAGACTAATTTCCTCCTGATAGGACGACGATAATAATACGATCCTAGTCTAAACCTGGCCAGACTCTCGGGATAAGACATTTCCCGATTCGACATGTGGTAAGACGTTCCACATCCAAGACTCGGTCATACAAAGACGCCGAGTACCCCAAATTCGGTCAACCTTCACGAAAGAGGCGGAAAAGAGCAAAAGCCTCATAACAAGCGGTACGCTACATGCAAATGACACCACCTCGCAAGTATACAACATTTGACGGCCGGGTGGATCAACGCAAAGCGTTCGCTTCCCAACAACGTCGTCATATGCTTACTAACACATCCAATTAAGCAGTAAGGATACGCTCCCCATTCCGACATTCCAGCCTTACGAACGTGGAGGTAGCCAAGGGAATGAGAGTACAAAGCACATAGGAAATTAGTGCTCAAACCGTAACATGTGTAAAAACCGACTCAAAGTGGGACATACAAAAAACCGTCACAAAACATGAGAATAGGGAATTATATAATTTAACTATGATAAAAATGAGTCAATACATGATACATAAACATTAGAACAAGTTTATGAAGCACCATAAATAAGAAACATAGATCCCCTCTTCAAAACAACGTTGTTTGGAAACCAACTAAAACAAGGGTCCACTTCAAACAGTCATAACTAGAGTTGTAGACATCCAAATGCAGAAATTCCAAATAGAGGTGATAGCTTATCCTCTTACGGTTCCAACGGGAGGTCACAAGCCCAAAACAAGCAAGTAACGAAGGAGATATGGTCATTTTACGAAAAGGAGTCAGTGTAGTGAAACTGCAGTCGTCACGACCGTGACTTGTATTTCACGCTCGTGAAACTGTCTGTTACGCAAGGGTATTTGGTCAGCCCCTCGTTTCACGCTCGTGACATGAGTTTCACGACCGTGACTTGGGTCAAGACATCTCTATTTTGTTCTAAACTCAACCATCATCAACTATTATCATAAATCATCAATTCTTATATCAATTCTCAACAAACAACAAGTATCATCATCAACACAATTTCTAAGCTTACTAGTCATATTCTAAATACGATTCCTAACATGGAAAACACGTAAAACACGTAAATGATATCGAGTAACCCTTCACCGTTACCTTTTTGCGTCTTTAAACGATTTCTAAGCGTTCCTCCACTAGATAGTAATCTTTGTCGGCGTCTAGAAAGTCTCCACCTAAACAAAGACGACAAAAGATGAATATAATTCACCTTTGAGGAAGACGGATAAATTGAAAAGCGAGAAAGACGGTAATTTTATTACCAATACGGATAGAGGAAGATGAGAAGGAATGAATAAGACGAACTTACGTGAATTTGAGCGAGAAATGAAGGAGTTATGACGATTCTATGACGGATCAAAAATGGAAGCTAGGTTTTTGGGGTTTTCTTTGTGAGGAAGAAGGTTTGAGTTGTGTGAGTGAATTAGGTTATGAGGGAGTAAGGAAGGAGTAAGTGGAAAAAAGTCAAGAAAAGTCAAAGACGTCTTAAGACGTGATTCACTTGAAATCTCGCGAAAAATCCAAATACGAACTCGGAAATTCTAAATTCGACTCGGGAATTTTAATTTTAAACTAAAACCAAATTTCGCTGAAAAGTATCCGTAAAATATTTTAACTATAAAAATAGGGTACATTTGCGGGTGTTACAATTTGCATGTGAATAAAATAAGCAAAAATAAGAGCCTTATAAGGCATGTAGTGACCGGCCATAAGGCCATGTATAAGAGAACAAGAGTTGTTCTCATTTGCACTACTTCAATTCATTCTTATGCTTGTTTTCTTCTTCTCTCTAAAAACCTCCAACATCTCTCTAAACTCACATGAAAACTAATATTTATGTCATATTACTAGTGTAGTAATACAATAATATTAGTAGTATTATATCTTACTTATTATCTAATTAATAATAAGTTAAGATTATATGGGTTGATTATTTGGTGCAACTAGAAAGAGACCTTCTACTTTGGAGGTTGGTATATGGAGGATTATCCATTAGTTTCATACTCAAGAACAATAAGAAGGAGTTCTTATTGTGCCCATATTGAACCGAAAATTCCCAATGTGCGAATGTTTTCGTCTTATCTTTTCTTTTATGCTTTTATATTTGCATGCATGATAACTAGATCTTAAATCATTAAGTTAATGTAATTTAATGAACTAATTAGAGGAGTCTAATTAGAGGTCTAGGACTTTCATGTGGTATCAGAGCTCAATTGTTACATGCATGTTGATTTTAAGCATTAAAATCGAGTTATACGATAACTTGGGTAAAATTGAAAATTTGTGTTAAGACATGGTTTACATGAAATTTTTTATTTTCATGCATACCTACTGACCTCAAAATGGTTTTGGTCAAATTTGGAGTTTTTAGGAATTGATTTGCTATTTTTTTTTATTTATGGCTTTTAAATCATGATTAATATGCATTTTTTATGTTAAAAGTTAACTAAAAATAATTTCATGTTGAGTCTGGTCATGAACTTTGTATATTATCTCACATGCATGTTGTACATACTGTATGTAAAATTTCGTGACTTTTAGTTAAGTTTTGCATGATTATTGATTTTTATGAGATAAAAGTCAATAAAGTGAGATTATTATGTTCATAAAATTGAAACATCCTTTTCTGGTCTTGAAAATTTTTGGTACATTTTATAATCTTATTTATATCATCTTGGAGAAAGTTTATAATTTGTTTCACTGTTTTACTATATTTAATGGTTTATATTTGATAAAACTGTTGAATAATAAGTTATTTGTTCATAATTTTTATTCAAAATTTTTGGGCAAATTTTATGGTTTTTATAGTTCCTGGAAATGTTCCAGAATGTACAAATTTTTTGGTTTCAAATTTTTATGAGTTTTATATTTAATTTTGGGTTTATTTCATAAATATTATGATTAAACCTCTATATTTAGCAAATACGATCAATTCGAACTAATTAAATACAAAAAAAGTTAGTGGGGACTAATTTTGAGTTCTAAATCAGTTTAGATAATTAGTTTGAGTTTAAATACGATTTAAGTGTTGATTATTGATTTTTAATTGTAAAAAATCGATACAATCCATAAAACCGAGCTTCAATGAGTATGATAAGTGTTAAGGGCGATTTTGGTATGATTTTGTACAACATTTTATTTATGTTGTTATTGTTGAATGAATGAATGTCATTTGTTTGAATTTTAATGCAAGTTGTACCTAGTATGGCCTAGATTATTTTAATCGGTATTACCCGTAATGTAAGGGAATACCAATTCGGTTGTAATTTTATTTGCGATCTCGTATCGCCGTTTGTAATAATTTAATTTCATTTTATAGATCAAATGTATTATACGAATTTTATTTGTATCTTTTTGTAATTAATTATTATGAAGACAGAGATTACCGAAGTTGGTGTTCCAAAAGACGGTGACTTTTTGAAGTATGTTCCATGAAGAGGCAAGGGCCAAGGAGTTGGTTTCCGATTTTGTAATCTTCTAGTTAATTAGATTAGCTAGGTGGCCATACTAGGATTTATTATTTTCTTGCTTTATGTCTTCCGCTCATGCCAAAATCGCCAACATGCATTTTTATTTTATTTCTCGATTGTCAATTCAACGTTATTCAAAATTCACCGATTTAGTTCACTTATAGGGAATTAATAACTAAATTGACAAGACCTCTCACATAACTTTAAAAAAAAAATTGAGATTAACCTTACCAATTAGTAACACCTATGAGTCCCGTGTTCATTAGGGCTACCACGCTCGTAGGTCCCTTTTTACCTCGGGTAAGTAGGGTGATACGATCACAAGCTAAAATTGGATTGGACTCAATGAGATAAGCGTTATCTTGGAACTAGGAGATGGATTTAGTTGAAATCCGTCAACAAAGAGTTCTAAGGGTAGAATTAGTCAAGTATTGACTTACCATTTTTAGATAAAGGTAGCATACGATGACTATTTTTTGTCTAAAGATGGGTTTTGGAATCATTTATATAATTTAGTGAGGGGTCATTATATAAATGCTTGACTTGTTAAAATTGTTTTACAAGTGAATTATATATAAGCAATGAATGTTTATTTTCCGTTGATATTTATTTTATACGCACAAATGACAAATATTTTATTTTTCTACGAACTTGTAAATCCGTTCAATCGTGGAAAGGAGTTTCCATTATTTTATACAGTAGCATTTTGATTGCGATCGATCTCCGTTTAAACCACCGTAGCTAATGATAAAATGAATGTTTCTTTTTGATCCTCATATTCACCATTGCAAATGTGTCTTATGAAGAGTATATGAATAAGTCATACTTAGTTAAAAACGTTTTGATTTTGTTTTAGTGACGTCTTCTTATTACAATGGTACATCAATCTTTTTGCTCCAAAGAAAATATTTGTATTTTCGTATGTCGTCATAATGCTCCTTATCGAGGCATACCTCAAAAGAGGTCAAATCAGTTGGGACGACTAGGTTAATCGATTTATTTGAAATCATGAATAACCAAAAACCGTAGACACTTCATGAAAGTTTTATCCTTTTTGAAGGTAAAACCATGAATGAAATGAAGAATAGTCTTCATAATAATTCTAATATACTTGTCTAAGTAGAGATTCATGAAAGTGAGTGGGAGCACTAAGAGGGACGTTCATATTCTTAATTGTTAAGAATAAGACGAGGTTCAAGAGTAGGTTGACACGATGTTGGCACAAGGCGAGGGAAAAAGGCAAGGCTATTTTGAATAGTAAAGTCAAAACCCAAGCAAGGAGTCGAACCCAACTTTTGATGATTCTATTTTACAGTGTAAGACACTAGAAAAGAATCTGCCCCAAATTTTCTAAAGAGTTAAAAATAGGGTGTACTTTTTTCACCCATAATATCTATATGATCGACATTTATTTTTGCTAAATGCAATTTTTGGGTATTAGATACCCATTATGGTTTTCATTAATGTATTCAATGCATATCATAATGATTCGTGCGACGACTAACCATGATTAAATGTCGACCTACAAGGGAAATATAACTATTGTAGTTTTATTTCTACAGAGACATATAAAAGTTATAATGTGATCAATCTAGTTTTGGATTTAGAGGTATACTTTAATAAAAGTTATTATGTACATGACCTCTAAATAAAGAATACAGTATCCACTTTAGTGTACAACACAAGTATTTCAGTTTTGTGAATGGAACAAGCGTTGTATCTTTTTATGCCTATACTTGGTCAATGGTTATCCCATACCAATCAAAGGTAACTATATTCTTGACCTAAACTAGAAATTACTTGTCATATAGATTGAAAAAGGATCAAAATTGGTGACCCAAATAGGGTAAATTTGCGGGTGTTACTATTTGCATGTGAATAAAATAAGCAAAAATAAGAGCCTTATAAGTCATGTAGTGACCGGCCATAAGGCCATGTATAAGAGAACAAGAGTTGTTCTCATTTGCACTACTTCAATTCATTCTTATGCTTATTTTCTTCTTCTCTCTAAAAACCTACAACATCTCTCTAAACTCACATGAAAACTAATATTCATGTCATATTACTAGTGTAGTAATACAATAATATTAGTAATATTATATCTTACTTATTATCTAGTTAATAATAAGTTAAGATTATTTGGGTTGATTCTTGGGTGCAACTAGAAGGAGACCTTCTACTTTGGAGGTTGGTATATGGAGGATTATCTATTAGTTTCATACTCAAGAACAATAAGAAGGAGTTCTTATTGTGCCTATATTGAACCGAAAATTCCCAATGTAAGGATGTTTTCGTCTTATCTTTTCTTTTACGCTTTTATATTTGCATGCATGATAACTAGATCCTAAATCATCAAGTTAATGTAATTTAAAGAACTAATTAGAGGAGTCTAATTAGAGGTCTAGGACTTTCATGTGGTATCAGAGCTCAATTGTTACATGCATGTTGATTTTAAGCATTAAAATCGAGTTATACGATAACGTGGGTAAAATTGAAAATTTGTGTTAAGAAATGGTTTACATGAAATTTTTTATTTTAATGCATACCTACTGACCTCAAAATGGTTTTGGTCAAATTTGGAGCTTTTAGGAATTGATTTGCTATTTATTTTGATTTATGGCTTTTAAATCATGATTAATATGCATTTTTTATGTTAAAAGTTAACTAAAAATAATTTCATGTTGATTCTGATCATGAAATTTTTATATGATCTCACATGCATGTTTTACATACTGTATGTAAAATTTCGTGACTTTTAAAAAAGTTTTGCATGATTATTGATTTTTATGAGATAAAAGGCAATAAAGTGAGATTATTATGTTCATAAAATTAAAACGTCCTTTTCTGGTCTTGAAAATTTTTGGTACATTTTATAATCTGATTTATATCATCTTGGTGAAAGTTTATAATTTGTTTCACTGTTTTACTATATTTAATGGTTTATATTTGATAAAACTGTTGAATACTAAGTTATTTGTTCCTAATTTTTATTCAAAATTTTTGGGCATATTTTATGGTTTTTATAGTTCCTGGAAATGTTCTAGAATGTACAAATATTTTGGTTTCAAATTTTTATGAGTTTTATATTTTATTTTGGGTTTATTTCATAAATATTATGATTAAACCTCTATATTTAGCAAATACGATCAATTCGAGCTAATTAAATACAAACAAAGTTAGTGGGGACTAATTTTGAGTTCGAAATCAATTTAGATAATTAGTTTGAGTTTAAATACGATTTAAGTGTTGATTATTGATTTTTAATTGTTAAAAATCGATACAATCCATAAAACCGAGCTTCAATGAGTATGATAAGTGTTAAAGGCGATTTTGGTATGATTTTTTACAGCATTTTATTTATGTTGTTATTGTTGAATGAATGAATGTCATTTGTTTGAATTTTAATGCAAGTTGTACCTAGATGGCCTAGATTATTTTAATCGGTATTACCCGTAATGTAAGGGAATACAAATTCGGTTGTAATTTTATTTGCGATCTCGTATCGCCGTTTGTAATAATTTAATTTAATTTTATAGATCAAATGTATTATACGAATTTTATTTGTATCTTTTTGTAATTAATTATTATGAAGACAGAGATTACCGAAGTTGGTGTTCCAAAAGACGGTGACTTTTTGAAGTATGTTCCATGAAGAGGCAAGGGCCAAGGAGTTGGTTTCCGATTTTGTAATCTTCTAGTTAATTAGATTAGCTAGGTGGCCATACTAGGATTTATTATTTTCTTGCTTTATGTCTTCCGCTCATGCCAAAATCGCCAACATGCATTTTTATTTTATTTCTCGATTGTCAATTCAACGTTATTCAAAATTCACCGATTTAGTTCACTTATAGGGAATTAATAACTAAATTGACAAGACCTCTCACATAACTTTAAAAAAAAAATTGAGATTAACCTTACCAATTAGTAACACCTATGAGTCCCGTGTTCATTAGGGCTACCACGCTCGTAGGTCCCTTTTTACCTCGGGTAAGTAGGGTGATACGATCACAAGCTAAAATTGGATTGGACTCAATGAGATAAGCGTTATCTTGGAACTAGGAGATGGATTTAGTTGAAATCCGTCAACAAAGAGTTCTAAGGGTAGAATTAGTCAAGTATTGACTTACCATTTTTAGATAAAGGTAGCATACGATGACTATTTTTTGTCTAAAGATGGGTTTTGGAATCATTTATATAATTTAGTGAGGGGTCATTATATAAATGCTTGACTTGTTAAAATTGTTTTACAAGTGAATTATATATAAGCAATGAATGTTTATTTTCCGTTGATATTTATTTTATACGCACAAATGACAAATATTTTATTCTTCTACGAACTTGTAAATCCGTTCAATCGTGGAAAGGAGTTTCCATTATTTTATACAGTAGCATTTTGATTGCGATCGATATCCGTTTAAACCACCATAGCTAATGATCAAATGAATGTTTCTTTTTTATCCTCATATTCACCATTGCAAATGTCTCTTATGAAGAATATATGAATAAGTCATACTTAGTTAAAAACGTTTTGATTTTGTTTTAGTGACGTCTTCTTATTACAATGGTACATCAATCTTTTTGCTCCAAAGAAAATATTTGTATTTTCGTATGTCGTCATAATGCTCCTTATCGAGGCTTACCTCAAAAGAGGTCAAATCAGTTGGGACGACTAGGTTAATCGATTTATTTGAAATCATGAATAACCAAAAACCGTAGACACTTCATGAAAGTTTTATCCTTTTTGAAGGTAAAACCATGAATGAAATGAAGAATAGTCTTCATAATAATTCTAATATACTTGTCTGAGTAGAGATTCATGAAAGTGAGTGGGAGCACTAAGAGGGACATTTATATTCTTAATTGTTAAGAATAAGACGAGGTTCAAGAGTAGGTTGACACGATGTTGGCACAAGGCGAGGGAAAAAGGCAAGGCTATTTTGAATAGTAAAGTCAAAACCCAAGCAAGGTGTCGAACCCAACTTTTGATGATTCTATTTTACAGTGTAAGACACTAGAAAAGAATATGCCCCAAATTTTCTAAAGAGTTAAAAATAGGGTGTACTATTTTCACCCATAATATCTATATGATCGACATTTATTTTTGCTAAATGCAATTTTTGGGTATTAGATACCCATTATGGTTTTCATAAATATATTCACTGCATATCATAATGATTTGTGCGACGACTAACCATGATTAAATGTCGACCTACAAGGGAAATATAACTATTGTAGTTTTATTTCTACAGAGACATATAAAAGTTATAATGTGATCAATCTAGTTTTGGATTTAGAGGTATACTTTAATAAAAGTTATTATGAACATGACCTCTAAATAAAGAATACAGTATCCACTTTAGTGTACAACACAAGTATTTCACTTTTGTGAATGGAACAAGCGTTGTATCTTTTTATGCCTATACTTGGTCAATGGTTATCCCATACCAATCAAAGGTAACTATATTCTTGACCTAAACTAGAAATTACTTGTCATATAGATTGAAAAAGGCTCAAAAGTGGTGACCCAAATCTAATCTTAATTCTGGATTGTGTAGCACATCTAAAACATTTGATTTTGAATCTTATGGTGTGTGCGAATCTTGTATTCAAGGCAAGATAATTCGTGCCCTTTTTGTTGAAAAGGAAATCGAACTAGTGAGTTATTGGCCCTATTACATAAGAATATGCGTGGTCCAATAACAAATACAACCAGAGATGGTAATGACTACTTCACTTTATTTACCGACGATTTGAGTAGATATTGTGTTTGATTTTACTTAATTAGGTGCTAAGAGAAATATTTGAAAAGTTCAAAGAGCTTCAATGTGAAGTAGATTACCACTAAGAGTATTAGAACAAGGACTTACGAGTAAATCGTAACTATAAATATCTAGGTATTGACTTTGATTTTCACCAAAAGAATTGTGAAATAGTTTCACAAGTTAACTTCTCTAATACACATTATGAGATAAGGCGTTGTTGAATAGAGAAACAGAACCTTATACGATATGGTTTTGTCTTTGCCAAGTCAAACTGAGCCATTTGACTAACCTTGGGATCTTAATATTTTTGTCTGCTATTTCTTTTCCCACCATATCAAAGCACAAAAGCAGTGGGATTTTATTTCATATACGATATGGATAGGTAGCGTACTTAATTTATAAGTTATCCGAATGAAACAAGTGCTCAATAATCCTACATTGACCACGAGAACAAAGCGTTTGTGAATCGTGATGCTATCTTTCAATAAAAATACGATTATTTCTTGATAAGACAGAGTGGGAGAAAATGTTTCTAGAGCCACAAACTGAGCATATGGTCCGGAAAAAGTTTCCTCATTGCTTGTTTAGTAGTTGTTTCTTCGAAACCTAGGAGGTCAGGTGGAATTTTTTCACTCTTTAATAGTGATTAATTCGTATTACTTTTAGAAAGTGACTCACCTATGAATTATAAGAGACTGTTTCTAGTCCCAGCTTCATGTTATGGCTTAGAGTCATGCGATTCGTAATGGACTCCATGCACGATGGTCATGAATGTGACCTGGTTAATTTCACTTGAAGAAGTACGACCTCTTTAGTGTAAATTTATTTTTAAGATCAAAATCTGCATGGATGAACATTAAAATGTCTTCAAACATAAATTGGTAGGCAAAGAGTTTACACCAATTACAATGCTTTGATCCATTCGATAACACTTAACGATTAAAGCATATCATAATAGTATGATGTCAATTGGATCTAAAGAACCACCTTCTTGAACACGATTCTAGAAGAGGTAGTATATTTTATATTCACCTGTGGGTTCGTAGTTCCTAATTATCCTAAGTTAATTTGCATGCTTAAGAGGATGTCTTAAGTAAGCACTAAAGAGTTGGAATTAGTGTGTCAATCATGTCATAAAATATTTCTCGATATCTCGAGGAATTATGTTTATACATGCAGTTTAGTGGGAGTAATGTGGTTTTCATCAGTCTTATATGTGGAGACATACTGATCATTTTTGATGATGGAAGATTTTTGGAGAAGTAGAATACATCTCTTAGGTATCTTGATTTATGGAGATAAATTTAAAAGGATATTAGTATTAAGTCAAATTCTTATATTGATAAGATCTTTGACTAGTTCAAGGAAGTTGAACACATGATAATTAATTCCTTTTGCTTCCGCTACGGAATCAATTATATACGCTGTGATGTATGCTCAATCCGACATTTCGCATGCTTTGAGCATGACAAGTCATTTGCAATCAAATCCAAGTGAGACTCACTTGATAGCCATAAAGAACATCCTTAAGTAATTGCGAAGGACTAAAGATATGTTCCATGCGTTTGGAGTTTACAGTGAGTTGTGTGTAAGGGGTTACACAAACTTCAGTTTCCAAACTGATCAAAGTGATTTGAAATCACGAACTGGCTGTATTTTATAGAAGATTTATCTGTTGGAAGAGTTCCAAGCAGAAAATACTATTGGAAAGTTTCCAAGTAGGAGTGACATTTTCAAATATAAATGTCATGTATTCGCTGGAAGTGTTCCAGGCAGTTTATCATTGCGGATTTCACAACGGAAATGGAGTACATTGCATCATATGATGATGCATATGAAAATAGCTTGGATTTGACAGTATTGGAGGGACTAGAAGTAGATCCTATAGTTCTATATCCTATCCCATGATACTGGTAATACAGTGGGAGCTACCTTTAGGCCAAGAGTCCTAAGTCTAGATTCAAAGCTAGACACGTACTCAGAAAGTTTTATGTAATATGAGATTACGTAGACAAAGAGAAATAGCAATCAGAAAGATGGGAAAGATGCAAGTATTGCTAATCCATCAGCCATGCCTTTTGCAGGCTGAACATGATAGTCATGTCATTTCAATGTGGATTGAAATTTGTACCTGAATTGCTGGAGATTATGAGATATGAAATTATTGATAGCGTATCAATTTTTCCAGATATTTGATAATCGCATTCATTGTTAGAGTTTCATTAAAAACTCCTTTATTTAGTTTGACTACATTATAATAGTTTGTTTATCCGAATTGATTGAAAGAAAGGTTGAACCCAATTCAAGTGAACAGGATGAACTTAGTGTTTTGTTCCTAGTCGTTCATTTGAGGTGATGTCTTGAAGTGACTAGATTGTAAGTCGATCGATGGTTGGTTCAGCACCATGGAGTCATAAAGATGACTGGTCGTTTACATAGACAGACTGTTGAGACACTCTGTCGGGCAGTGACCATAATAGAGTCCCTTATCAAAATTGTTGAAGCCTGGTCGTGGCGGGGATTTCTATTTTATTCCTATGAGTCTATTCTTTAGACTGGCGACCATTTACCTGAGTCGGTGTAGTATCCGATTGACTTTAATTTTTGTCATAGGTTGTGCCGTGAAAGGAGGTCGGTGGACATCTTCTTGGTCATGGTGATCTGCATCATACAGTGTAAGATGAGTCAACAGGAATTGTCCACCCACGTTGGGTATTAACATCTTCGGGCCACCCGAGGAGTAGTAACTGGAAATGCGTGGCCACGCTCGGAAGAGATCTCTGGTAGATTTTCTGGTCAGACAACTACTCTCTCATATCGAGAAAACCACTCTACATATATTTTTCAATCGCAAGTGCGACCTGAAAGACACCTTACGGTGAGTGGGAGGATGTGACATAAAAGAGACAAAACAATCGGTAGCACACAACATGTCGAGACAAGTGGGAGATATTGTTGGAGTAGGAGTCCTCCGCAATAGTGTTGCTACATGCACAACTTGTATCGGACAAGTGGGAGATTGTTGGAGTAAGTGTCCTCCACAATAGTTCATTTATATAATAAATCTCATTTGGAATATACGTAAGATGATTAGTATATTTTGATACTCCATGTCAGTTGGTTAACGTAAATCGGTAACGCTCAGCTGACTAGAGTTTGACGTTATTGTCGTATGACGGCGGTGATCAACTGATCACTTTAGGTCACACCTACAGAATGAGACCCAAATAGAATAATAATTATTTGTATATGATACAGTTTAATTAGGGCATTACATATATTTGGTATGTACTTTTAGTTACGAGAGTTATTTATTGGAAATTGACTTAGGAACTCATTCCACTTAAGTTTATTAGTTAATTATACGATAACTGACTGAATAAATTTTACGTCTTATTTTAATATGATTAAATAAGATTTACATTAGTGATTAATCGTTAATTCATTAAATTAGTTGAGGTTATTCATATATTTTGAGGTAGATGTAATTAGTTAATTATGTTTACAAAGAGTTGTAAAATAAATTAACTAGAAATTGTGGGGCCCATTATATAATAATATAATGGTAAAATATCACTTAAAAGTTGAGTGTATATTGATTATTAATTTGTGTAATATAACTGTTTTATGATCAAATTAAAACTTAATTATACAAGATAATTAAGCATATGATTATAAGTATTTATGGGACAAATATCAAAAATAAAAATAGACCACATTTCACATGTGGAGGCCGAATTTTTCAAGTGGAGAACAATAATTTTTATTACTACTACCACACTCCATCATATGATAATGACATGTTATGACACCATTATCATTACAATTACTATCAACACTCAAGTCATTTGCATGAGAATAAAATAAGCAAAAATAAGAGCCTTATAAGGCATGTAGTGACCGACCATATATAAGGCCATGTATAAGAGAACAAGAGTTGTTCTCATTTGCACTACTTCAATTCATTCTTATGCTTATTTTCTTCTTCTCTCTAAAAACCTCCAACATCTCTCTAAACTCACATGCAAACTAATATTCATGTCATATTACTAGTGTAGTAATACAATAATATTAGTATTGTTATATCTTACTTATTATCTAGTTAATAATAAGTTAAGATTATTTGGGTTGATTCTTGAGTGCAATTAGAAGGAGACCTTCTACTTTGGAGGTTGGTATATGGAGGATCATCCATTAATTCCATGCTCAAGAACAATAAGAAAGAGTTCTTATTGTGCCCATATTAAACCGAAAATTCCCAATGTAAGGATGTTTTCGTCTTATCTTTTCTTTTATGCTTTTATATTTGCATGCATGATAACTAGATCCTAAATCATTAAGTTAATGTAATTTAATGAACTAATTAGAGGAGTCTAATTAGAGGTCTAGGACTTTCATTATTAGCTTTCGTTTTATTTTATTTATTTTCCGTAATTTCTCGTTTTTCTAGACTTAACTAGACTTGACGATGTTTATTTTTTGTGATTTCTAGGTGAAAAATGAAGAAAAGAGGAGTCGATGAGGAACTTCACGTATCCTCAAGCACAGAAACCCGTTCGCGGAAGCTCATATTGCAAAACACAGCTCATATTGCAAAACACGGACGAGAAAAAAAGTCAAGGGACTTACAGAGGATCAACCCCGATCAGGGTTCCCAGGCCCCGATCAGGGTTTTATTCCCCAAGTCGTCTGTTTTGTATGAAAACAAAAATTACAGCATTCCTCTTATTCGAAAACCGACGGTATACTCTATCTTTCTTCTTCATTTTTCTTCATTTAAATCCCAAGGAAACAGCATTTCCTTCATCACTTTGGAAGATTCCCCCATATTTATAGTAGCTTGGGGGAGGCTAGCTAGTCTAGTAAGTTCTTTTTGCTTTGCACTTTAGTTTTATTTTTCCCATTCCCCATTAAATATTAACCTCTTGTCTTCCCGGTTTTGTGATTTGAACCGTTTTTACGATTAGCTTTGGTGATTTACATGTTGGCACATTGACGACAATTTTGTGTTTAGCTTGGGGGTAGGGGGGATTCCAGTTGCATTTTAGTTAGTAGTTGCATTTAGTTAGGAAATTTATGAAACTTTGAAAATTTTGTTCTAAATTTGTGCATCACATGCTTTGCTTGCCTACTTTGGTCATGGTTTACATAGTTGTTGGAGTGTAAACTACTAAGGTTCACAAGTTTTAAGTGATTTGATTAGTTTGACTCAAACTGAAAACAATATCAAGTAACAAGGGATGTTGTTTTAGAGATTGTGAGTTGTTTAACTGAAAGATTCAAGGGATATGACTTGGATACAATCCTCTACAGCATGGCACAAGAGAAAAAGGATTCAAGACTGGTTTTAGAGACAGTTTCAAGTGTTACAGCAAAGCACAAACACCCTAGACTAACCTCAACAGCAAGTAAGTTAAACCACAGCAAAGCACAGGTATAACTTGACTCACAATACAAGGCACTGATCAAACACCTTGGGGGTGTATCAGGCTTGTTTCAAACTACAGCTCTTAGCACAAGTTTGATAACATTGAGTGATTTCTCAAAGTTTAATTCATTCATTCATAAAAGTCTGCCTACAACAGTCATACAAGACCCCTTTATATAGAGAGGTTGATATCTTGTGAGCCATTGGATGTATAGATCATCCAAGGGCTAGCTTAGGATCTAAACTACTTCTACTGACACTAATTAAGAGCCTCACAATAGGACGAGCTCAACAACTAATAAGAACAGACACAAGACACAAAAGAAAAACAGACTGAACAAAAGCAAATAAAGCAGTTTTGGATTTTTCCTGAAATGGAAATCTGTTGCTCTTGTTGTCTTGCTGCCTTGCCTGGGTGTGTTGCTGCTCCTTGGGACTCTCTATTCTTATTATAACTTAGATAAGACCTGCCTTGGACGATGACAAGTTGACTTAAACAAAAGGAAGCCACAATCTGACATGTACCTTCTCTGTTTTTAGTTGTTTGCTGGACTCTAACTTGGGGTGTCTGTTTCATGAATTTTTACTAGACTTCAAAAGGGTTTGTCCTGGGCAAACTTGTAGCTTAATGGGTTGGCTTGATGGTAGGCCATGGTGGGGGTGGTTGGGATGCTCTGGTGTACCTCCTAGATACAGGGTTTGTGAATTGGTCTGTCTGTGCCTGAATGGCTTTGTTTCTGTTTTGTGTGGGTAATGTGGATTGTGTTGGGGGTTGGCATGGGTTGTTGAACCCTGGACTGTCTTCTTCATTGGTGTGGCTTGGCCTGACTTGATCTTGGCTTGTCATAGCTTGTTGTTTGGACCTTGTAACTCGAGCTTCCATCTGAGGGGTCAAGCTTGTCTTGTTTGTGGTTTGATCATCAAAACCCCTTGGGTGAGCTCCTGCTGCAGCCTCCCCAGGTTGAAAAGGGCTTGACCTCAAGCCTGTGTCTTCCTCCCCCTCAGAGTCTTCATAGAAGGGACTGAGATCTCCCACATTGAATGTTCCATGGACTGCATACTCTCCTGGTAGATCAACTTTGTAGGCATTGGGACCTATCTTCTCTGTGACTTGAAAAGGACCATCTGCCCTGGGCTCTAGCTTGTTCTTTCTCTTGGAAGGGAACCTTTCTTTCCTTAGGTTGATCCATACTAGGTCTCCTGGTGCAAAGTCTTTCTTGGTCTTAGGAACCTTGGCATTCTTTTTGTATAGATCATTGGCTTTCTCAATTTGCTTTCTGACTGATTCATGGAGTTTTTGCATTTGTTCCACCCTCTTCTTGGCATCATAGTGGACCTCTGACCTGCACACATTAGACAAACTCAAAGGCATTAAGGGGTTAGTACCATAGACCACTTCAAAGGGGGAGTGGCCTGTGGCTGCTGAGGGAGCTCTATTGAAAGAGAACTCTGCTTGAGCCAATTTTAAGTCCCAATCCTTGAGAGATTTGCTGACTATACACCTTAAGATTCTTCCCAAGGTCTTGTTAGTCACCTCAGTTTGGCCATCAGTTTGAGGGTGATGGGAGGTACTAAACAACAACCTAGTGTTAAGCAGCTTCCACAATGTTCTCCAGAAATGGCTCATAAACTTTGTGTCTCTGTCAGACACAATGGTCCTTGGAACCCCATGCAACCTTACCACCTCATCAAGGTATAGCTCTGCTACACTCACAACATCTTCAGTCTTCTTGCAAGCAATGAAATGTGCCATTTTACTGAACCTATCCACAACCACCATGATAGAATCCTTCCCTCTTGCTGTCCTAGGCAATGCCATTATGAAATCCATACTAACATCCTCCCAAGGCCTACATGGGACTGGTAGGGGAGTGTAAGGTCCTGCTTGGAAAGAACTCTTGGCCTTTTGACAAACTCCACACCTTCTGAGCACTATTTGAACTTCTCCCATCATCTTAGGCCAGTGGAATTGATCTTGTAGTATGTCCACAGTTTTCTGAACCCCAAAGTGTCCTCCAAGGCCACTCCCATGTACCTCCTTGATCAATAGGTTCCTATAAGATCCTCTGGGAACACACAACTTGTTTCCTTTAAACAAGAATCCATTTTGCAAAGTGTATGGTGAGTCAATGGTTCTTGTTCCCTCTTTCTGTGCTAACCAATCTTCTGCAAAGTCTGGATCTTCTTGATACATGTCCTTCATAAACTCAAAGCCAAGAACCCTTTGCTCCATAGTTGATAGCAGAGTGTACCTCCTAGACAATGCATCAGCCACCACATTTTGTTTGCCCTCTTTGTACTTGCTAGAAAAGGTGAATGACTGAAGGAACTCCACCCACTTAGCATGTCTGTGACTGAGCTTATGCTGGCCTCCTATGTACTTCAATGCCTCATGATCAGAGTGTAAGACAAAAGGTTTGGGCTTCAGGTAATGACTCCAATGCCTCAGAGCTCTGACAAGAGCATAGAACTCTTTATCATATGTAGAATAGTTTAGCTTGGCACCACTTAGCTTTTCACTAAAGTAGGCTACAGGTTTCTTCTCTTGGATGAGGACAGCTCCAATTCCCACTCCACTTGCATCACATTCAACCTCAAATAGGCAATCAAAGTTTGGCAATCTTAGGATAGGTGCACTGCACAAGAGCTTCTTCATGTGTTTGAAAGCCTGTAAAGCATTCTCAGTCCAAGTGAACTCTCCCTTCTTCATGCACTCAGTGAGAGGTGCTGCAATGGTGCTAAAGTCCTTAATGAATCTTCTGTAGAAGGATGCTAAGCCATGGAATCCCCTTACTTCTGTAATACTCCTAGGGATAGGCCAAGACTGGACTGCCATGATCTTGTCTTGATCAACTGAAATGCCTCTACCAGATACCACATATCCTAGAAACTTGACTTCCTCAGTCATGAAGGTGCACTTCTCAAGCTTCCCAAAGAGCTTGCTCTCCTTAAGTATTTCAAACACAGCCTCAAGATGCCTCAAATGATCATCCTTGCTCTTGCTGTAGATGAGGATATCATCAAAGTATACCACCACAAATCTCCCTAGGCAAGGCCTAAGCACTTCTGTCATCAATCTCATGAAGGTACTTGGGGCATTTGACAGGCCAAAGGGCATGACAAGCCACTCATAAAGGCCATGCTTTGTTTTGAAGGCTGTCTTCCACTCATCTCCTTCTCTGATCCTCAATTGATGGTAACCTTGCCTCAAGTCAATCTTAGAAAAGAACCTTGAGCCACTTAGCTCATCCAACATGTCATCAAGCCTAGGTATAGGGAACCTATACTTGACTGTGATGTTGTTGATAGCCCTGCTATCTATGCACATCCTCCAAGTCCCATCCTTCTTAGGAACCAACAATGCAGGCACAGCACAAGGGCTTAATGACTCCCTTACAAACCCTTTACTCATCAACTCTCCAACTTGCTTTTGCAGCTCTTGTGTAGCCTTAGGATCACATCTGTAGGCTGGTCTATTAGGTAGTACAGACCCTGGCACAAGGTCTATTTGGTGTTCAATCCCTCTCAAAGGGGGTAAGCCATCAGGAAGTTCCTCTGGAAACACTTCCTTGAACTGATCAATGAGGGGCTTAACATCTGCAGGGATCACCTTAGACTCTTCTTCCTGAACTTCCTTTGATAGCAGCATTACTATAGGTTGCTCCTCACTACACTCCTTGACCATTGCTGACTCAGATAGAAATACAACTCCACTAAAATCCTCAGCCATACTTGGACTTCCATAGCTCTTCTGGTGTGGTGGCAAGGGGGCTAATGTCACCTTCCTGCTCCCATGCTTGAAAGAATAGGTATTGCTTCTTCCTTGGTGTATGGAGCTTTTATCAAACTCCCTTTTATCAAACTGGCCTTCCTAATAGCAAGTGACAGGCATCCATTGGAACCACATCACACAATACTTCATCCTTGTACACACTGCCAATGGAGAAAGGGACCATGCATTGCTTATCCACCTTAACCTCTGCTCCCTTACTCAGCCATCTCAACTTATAGGGGTGAGGGTGATCTTGAGTGCTCAACTTCAGCTTATCAACCATAGTAACAGAAGCCACATTGGTACAACTACCTCCATCTATAATAAGGTTACAAACCCTCCCTTGTATGGTACATCTGCTCCTGAAAATGAGGGACCTTTGATCCTCCTCCAAAGGTATCTGTTGTGAATGCATTACTCTCCATAGGACTAAGCTGTGGCCTGTGTCAGGGAGTGCCACTATTGCCTCCTGACTAGACTCTTCTTCCTCACTCACCACTTCTTCAACCTCAGGCTCATCCCTTTCATACTCAACTAGACCCTCTTTCTCCCAAGCCTCAACTTCCATTATGGTTAAGGTCTTCTTAGAAGGGCAATCCTTCCTGAAATGTCCATAGCCTTGACATTGGAAGCACCTAATTCTGTTCTCAGTCAATGAAGTGCTTGGCTTTTGACCCATGATGCCCTTACCCTTGTCTAAGGTAGGTGGGGGTGCTGTCTTGGGGGTATCCATGGTTCTAAACCCACTATAAGGTCTGGTTTGAAAAGGCCTAACAGGTTTTGGTGTAGCAGGCTTAGTCTTCCCTATCTTCTCAATTCTCAGAGATAGGTTGACAACATCATCAAATGACCACAGAGGTTGCATCCTAACCTTGTTAGCAATGTTCTTATCTAGACCCTCTAAGTACCTAGCAATCCTTTGCTCAGGTTTCTCATTTATATCACATTGTAAGGTGAGTTGTTCAAACTCCCTCAGATAAGATTCAACAGGTTTGTCTCCTTGTTTCAACTAGACAACAGATCCTGGGTGTAATCCTTAGCAACAAATTTGTCTAACAGTTTCTTTTTCAGTTTAGTCCAAGACTTGATGGGTTCCTTACCTTCCCTAGCCCTTAACCCTTTCATAGTCTCATACCAAAGGGAAGCATACCCTTTCAGTTTAAGGATGGCTACTTTAAAAGACTTAGAATCATTGTATCCTTTGTACTCAAAGATCCTTTCTACTTCCCTTAGCCATTCTAACAAGTCATCAGGATTAAGACTACCAGAAAACTCAGGGATATCTACCTTAAGATGTTTGTCTGTGTTCCTGTGGATGGAAGCTCTGCTTCTTGTTGAGTCATCTGAGTCTGGGTACTCTTCATCATCAGGTGGCCTTCCTCTGCCTCCTCCTTGGCCTCTTCCACGTCCTCTACCTCTCCCTCCAGCAAGCAAATGGTTGCCTATAACTTGGTCCAAGGTTCTGGTTAGGGTGGTTACAATCCCAGCCAGATCCTCCATCCTTGCTTCTACTCCTGCTAGTCTCTCTTCACTCATTGGGCTATTTTTGTGTTTTTAAATGTAGTTAGGGAAAATGAACTCACTAAGACTCTCAACCAAAGCTCTGATAACCAATTTGGAGTGTAAACTACTAAGGTTCACAAGTTTTAAGTGATTTGATTAGTTTGACTCAAACTGAAAACAATATCAAGTAACAAGGGATGTTGTTTTAGAGATTGTGAGTTGTTTAACTGAAAGATTCAAGGGATATGACTTGGATACAATCCTTGGATACAATCCTCTACAGCATGGCACAAGAGAAAAAGGATTCAAGACTGGTTTTAGAGACAGTTTCAAGTGTTACAGCAAAGCACAAACACCCTAGACTAACCTCAACAGCAAGTAAGTTAAACCACAGCAAAGCACAGGTATAACTTGACTCACAATACAAGGCACTGATCAAACACCTTGGAGGTGTATCAGGCTTGTTTCAAACTACAGCTCTTAGCACAAGTTTGATAACATTGAGTGATTTCTCAAAGTTTAATTCATTCATTCATAAAAGTCTGCCTACAACAGTCATACAAGACCCCTTTATATAGAGAGGTTGATATCTTGTGAGCCATTGGATGTATAGATCATCCAAGGGCTAGCTTAGAATCTAAACTACTTCTACTGACACTAATTAAGAGCCTCACAATAGGACGAGCTCAACAACTAATAAGAACAGACACAAGACACAAAAGAAAACAGACTGAACAAAAGCAAATAAAGCAGTTTTGGATTTTTCCTGAAATGGAAATCTGTTGCTCTTGTTGTCTTGCTGCCTTGCCTGGGTGTGTTGCTGCTCCTTGGGACTCTCTATTCTTATTATAACTTAGATAAGACCTGCCTTGGACGATGACAAGTTGACTTAAACAAAAGGAAGCCACAATCTGACATGTACCTTCTCTGTTTTTAGTTGTTTGCTGGACTCTAACTTGGGGTGTCTGTTTCATGAATTTTTACTAGACTTCAAAAGGGTTTGTCCTGGGCAAACTTGTAGCTTAATGGGTTGGCTTGATGGTAGGCCATGGTGGGGGTGGTTGGGATGCTCTGGTGTACCTCCTAGATACAGGGTTTGTGAATTGGTCTGTCTGTGCCTGAAGGTTTTTTTGTCTGTCTTGTGTGGGTAATGTGGGTTGTATTGGGGTTTGGCATGGGTTGTTGAGTCTTGGACTGTCTTCTTCATTGGGGTGGCTTGGCTTGGGTTGTTCTTGACTTGTCATAACTTGTTGTTTAGACCTTGTAACTCGAGCTTCCATCTGAGGGGTCAAGCTTGTCTTGTATGTGGTTTGATCATCAAGACCCTTTAAGTGAGCTCCTGCTGCAGTTGTACCCATTTGTATGTTTCAATTTTAGCTTAATAGCTAATGATTCTCTATTATTTGACGGGATAACTGCATTCATGGGGATGTCTTGACATAGTAGGTGGAAGATGGAAATTGAACCTAATAAGCTTGATCTAGACTTTTGGCAAGCCACAAATTGGTAAGGTAGAGCCTCTTTAGACCGATGCATCCATATTCGGTCTCTCTTAGGTGAGTGTAGGTCTCCTTATGGTTTGTGCTACATCAAAAACGCACAAGTATGGTTTTAATTTCATTTCTTTATAAGCATGCATTCATTTGTTAGCATTTTGGAGCCATTCACATGATTAAATTTGCCTTTTTGAACCCATTCACAAAAATCTACCCTTAGCTACATACAAAAATTGCCTACCTTGTTGAGCTAGTAGCTTTAATAATTGTGTTTGGGTCCTCATTTAGGATTTGTTGTATTTCGAAATATCATGGTGAGCTTGGTCTTAATGCTTTGACATGAAAAAAAGAAAAAAAATTGATGGAAATAAAAGAAAAAGAAAGAAAAAGATGAGAAAAGAAAAAGAGAAAAAGAAAGAAAAAAGCATGAAATGAAAAAAAAGGAAGCATATCTTGTATGTTGAAAAAAATAAGAAAAAGAAGATGATTTAAGAAACTCTCATGTTTTATTCATATATTTTGGAAAGTTTTCTTAAGAATTGTATTGGAAATTTTGGGATAGTTTTGGGATTGAGCATCCTTACATATGGTTGTTGCTAGTTTAACTTAGCTTCACATACCATAAATCATTTGTTCCCCTCTCTTACCCATTTCTTATTAACCTTGTTCTTACCTATGGCTTCCTTTTCATGCTTGCATTTGAATGTTTTTGGCTTGTAGTTTTGAAATTTTTACCGTATTAGATTGCGGGCGCATTCTCATGAGCCGAGGATAGGTGAGTGCTACTCATAAAAATCCTCTCACATTTAAATGAGTTTGAGTGAATCGTGAGAGTCCATAAGTCAAAAGATCATGCAAGAACCGAAAAGTTCATTTGAAATCTTTGATGCTATGCCGCCATGTAAATCTCATCCATGTTTATTACATTATCCTTATGCCCATGTTGTTTTGGGATTTGAGTCATTATGCTTGATAGTTTAAAATTGGATATTGCAATTGTGGGGACTTGGTTGTTTTTCTCTCTTGTCTTGGTCTTATGTGCTTGCTTGAGGACAAGCAAGGGTTTAGCTTGTGGGAGTTTGATATGTCTAGTTTTTATATGATTTTACTCCCTAATTTAGCTCGACTTTACATGATTATTATACTTTATTTAGTATATTTATGAGCTAATTACGTGTTCGAGGTGCATTGCTCGTTTTCTATGTTTTGTAGGAATCTAAGAATTTAGAGACTTTGTCCTAGCACATTTGCAAGCACAAAGTCCACCAAGCTAATGGAAGCAAGATGGACCATGAAAGGATAGTATGGAGAACGACAAACCAAGCATGAAGATTTGTGAAATGGGTTGATATGCAAATGAGAAACCAAAAATGAAGCCCAATGCAAGGAGTCCACAACTTAACATAGGGTTCCTCCTTTGGATGCTCATGGGATGCCAAGAATATGCAATTAACCGGAGAGTTAAGGAGCTTAAAGGCATATCATAGGATTCCTCAAGCATTTAATGGAGTAATTAAGCAATTGTAGCCGGGTTAGTGGAACCCCGATCGGGGTTCCCATTCCCCAATCGGGGTTTGGGCTCTGTGAATGAATACGTTTCAAGTCCCTCTCCCTATATAAAGGAGAGGGACTTCGACACTTACGGGCATCTTTTTAATATCTTTTTCATCATATTTTACATTATCTTCACACATATTTCTCCCTACATTTTCCTTAGTTTAAGCACACAAGTTTCTCTTCGTTTCATATTTAGTTAAACATTTAGCTATTACTTTGTTCAAACACTTGGTTACATTTCAAGTTGTAATTCAATCTTTCCATTCAAGCATTTGGGTTATTTGTTCTTCAATTCCGAGTTATACTTCTCGATTGCGGTAATTCTAATTCTAGTTTCATTGTTATTTACATTAGAATTGTTAGTAGTAATTCTTAGTGTAGCACCCTCTATTAACAAGTTGGTTTTCTTTATAATTTCATAATCATCATGCTTATTATATCAAATACTATTAGTTTAATCATCAACATGACTGAGTAGTTCATTTGTCTAGGGATTAAGGAAGCCATGCACAATTAGTAAGTTATAAATGTTAAAATAAGGATGAATTAATTTTGATAAATATTTTCCATCACATGCTTGTATTGTTTGTTAATCTTTGTTATTTGGCCAATTACATTGATTAAACTTGTTAATTCATTCTATAAGTCGAGAGGCACAGAATCGGATTAGACTAAGCATGTATAGTAGGACGACTCTAGTCATAACGAAAGTTCTCTAGGACTCGACCTAAGGTTGACACCAATATCGAGAGATGGGTGTCTTTAGCCTAAACAATTATCAATGTTAAGAATTGCTATGTGTAAAATGAGCATTTACGTATTTGCATGAGTGACCCGACTCGCCTAGACTCTTTTAATCATATTATTTAATTTACATCTTTTTTAGCTAAACATCAAAACCAAACCAACCATTTAACCAACCTTGATAGTAGTCTATTCATAGCATTTCATAGCGCAATACCCGTCTCCTTGTGTTCGACCCCTCGTACTACATTAATTTGTGTCTAGGGAAATTTATCTTTGATTAGGTGTGCAACATAGCCTATCAAATCCTGTGAAGGATTGCCTACGTATTCGATCATTAGAAAAATGAAATCAAACCATGTGCGTAGTTCGAGAAAATGTAAAAGAATAATTGTTCGAAGCAAGAGCTTGTAATGAACTTAGAAAAGGGTAGCATGTGCTTTACTTACTCCTAAAAGAAATACAATTCGATTTATTTAATGACATGAGGATTATCCAATTGTCAAAATGCAAGAGCATAACGACATTAAATTCAACTGGTGTGGGGCCGGTTTTATTACGTGGCGCATGAGTGGCACGTGGGGTTGCGCGAGGCGCGTTTTCCTAGTGTATGCTAAGGGTAGTACCGTTTCAACTAGTCTAGGTTGGTAAGGTTAGAAAATTCATTCCCGTATACGTCTGTGATTCTAACTGCATCCCCTGAGAATATAAATTTGACTAAGAAAGGTCCAGCCCAGTTAGGTTAGAACTTTCCTCGTGGATCAACACGTAAGAGAGCTTTGACTGATTTGAGCACTAAATCGTTTCTTTAATGTTTCTGGATTTAACTCGTTTGTTGAATGCTCGTTTGATACGTGCTTGGTAGGTCTGTACATTGTGTAATGCACGTAGTCTACGTTCGTCCAAGAGGACGAGTTCATCATATATGTCCCTCTTCCAATCAACTTATAGGATTTGACTTTCTAAGAGAATAAGTAGAGATGAGATATCCAGTTCTACTGGTTGTACAACTTCAATTCCATAGGTTAGAAGGAAAGGATTGGCCCTAGTGGGTGTCATAACTGAAGTGCGATAGCCCCACAATGTGAAGGGTATCTTGCTCGGCCAATCACGGTAATTGTCAATCATTTTCTTGAGGATTATGACGACTTTCTTATTAGCTGCCTCTACCGCGCCGTTAGTTTGAGGTCTATAAGGCGAGGAATGATGATGCTTGATCTTGTACTTGGCTAGCAATTGCTCAGTCTCTGCTTGGAAGTGTAATCCATTATCACTGATGATTTCATGTGGGCATCCATATCGACAGATAATATTGGTTTGTATGAACTTTGCCACATTTTGAGAAGTAAGACTTGTGTAGGATGCTGCTTCAACCCATTTGGTGAAATAGTCGATTTCTACCGGGATGAAACAGTGACGTCCTGTTCCAGCTGGAGTGATCTTTCCAGTGATGTCGATTCCTTAAGCAGAGAATGGCCAAGGAGAGGTCATGGTGTAGAGCAATGAAGGAGGAACATGTTGAACATTTCCGAAGATCTGAAAATTGTGGCAGTGTCTGACGTATTTAATATAATCTAACTCCAAAGTCGTCCAGTAATATCCTAGACGTGTGATTTTCTTTGCCATCATGGCCCCACTCATGTGAGGACCTTATTCTCCATCATGAACTTCTTCCACTACTTTTTGTGCATGTGAACGATCAAGGCAACGTAAGATGACATCAAGATGTGTTCTTTTGTACAGTTATCCTTGCATAAGAAGGTATTGAGAAGCTAGTAAGCGTATGGCGTGTTGTCCCCTCTTATCTATCTCTGGTGGGTATGTACCGGTTAGTTTGAAGTTTAGAATGGTTTCTAACCATGGTTCTTCTGGATTCTCTTCTTCATCTGTAAGTTGGTATACATAGGCCGGTTCTGACCGTCGTTCGATGCATAAAGGCATGTCAATCACGTTGTCTGGCATATTGATCATGGCTGTAAGTTTCGCAAGAGCGTCTGCGAACTGATTCTCTTCACGAGGTAGATGTAGATAAGTGACTTGATCAAAGAACTGGGCAGCAACTTGATATATTCTAGCCTGATAGGGTGCTAGACTTTCACTCCGAACTTTCCATGATCCCGTGACCTGGTTGATTACCAAGAAGGAGTCTCCATGAACTCGAAGATTCTTAATGCCTAGACTGACTGTCGCTTGTAAACCAATAAGGCAAGCTTCATATTCTGTTGTGTTGTTTGTCACCTCGATGTCGAGTTTGACAGATAGAGGTGTATGCTCACCTTCAGGAGAAATGTGCAACACACCCACTCTGAATCCTCTTAAATTCGATGCACCATCAAAGTAAAGGTCCCAGGAGTCTATACAAGTTTGCAATATATCCTTGTTTGGAAATGACCACAGTCCTATCGCTTGAGTGTCGCTGATAGGATTGTCTGCAAAACACTCAGCAACGACACGTCCTTTTATGACTTTCAGATGTACACTTTAATTTTGAGATCGAACTCTGAGAGCATTAGGGTCCATCTTCCTAGACGTCTGTTGAGAACGGGTTTCTTGAAGACGTATTTGTTGGGGTCCATTTTAGAGTACACCGTGACCGAGTAGCTAAGCATGTAATGACGTAGCTTCTTTGTTGCTCACACAAGAGTGAGGCATGTCTTTTCGAGAGGTGTGTATTTGAACTCATAGTCCAAGAACTTCTTACTAAGGTAGTAGATGACTCTTTCTTCTTTCCCAACAATTTATCCGAGCATAGCCCCCATGGCTGTTTATGTGACTGTGAGATATAAACCAAGAGGTTAATCTCTTTGGGGAGGCATCAACACTGGTGGTTTGGCTAATATCTCCTTGATCCCCTCGAATGCCTTTTGGAAATTATTGTCCCACATGGTATGATCAATTTTCTTTAACTTTTTGAAAATATATTCACAAATCACAGTGTGTTTCGATATGAACCGACTCACATACTGTACCTTGCCCAAGAAACCTCTAACTTCCTTCTCTGTTTGGGGTTGGGGCATTTTGATTAAGGCTTTGATCTTGGATGGATCAATTTCTATTCCCCTCTGACTGACGACTTGTCCTAGGAGTTTGCCTGAAGTTACTCCGAATGCACGTTTACGAGGATTGAGTCTCATGTTGTAATTGCGCAATATGAGAAAGAACTTGCGAAGATTGTCGATGTGTCCCTTCTTGTCTTTGGATTTGACAATCATATCGTCTACATATACCTCCACTTGTTTATGCATCATGTCATGCAATAACGTAGTTGTGGTACGTTCATATGTAGCTCCAGCATTAATTAGTCCAAATGGCATAACTGTGTAGCAGTACGTGCCCCATGGAGTGACGAAAGCTGTTTTATGCATGTCTTCTTTGGCCATGTCGATCTGATTATACCCGACATACCCATCCATAAAGGATAACAATGCGTGATATGTTGTATTATCTACCAATCTGTCGTATGCGGTAGAGGGAAGTCATCTTTGGGACGTGCTTTGATTAAGTCTTTGAAATCAACACAAACCCGGATTCTCCCATCCTTTTTGGGTACGGATACTACGTTACCGACCCAGTCAGAATACTCGGAAACTTTAATGAATCCGGCTGTGAATTCCTTATCGACCTCTTCTTTGATCTGAAGAGCCCAGTCAGTTCTCATTCGACGGAGCTTCTGTTTTACGGGTTTGAAGCCTAGCTTGATCGAAATTCAGTGTTATCCGATATCCACGTCGATCCCTAGCATGTCTTTGTAAGACCAAGCGAAAACGTCTTTGAACTCGTGTAGGAAGTCTACAAAACTGGCCCTCTCAGTCGGATTTAGGGTGGTCCGTATCCTAAGTTCTCGGGGTTCTAGTTCGGTCCCTACGTTGATGGGTTCAGTGTTTTCTATGACTGGTGCCACTTTCCCATCGTTTAGTATTTCCTTGATTATATGGGGAGTTAAATCGATCGAGTCTGGGTCAGGATTATCCTCATTGTCATCATAACCAGAATTGCATTCAGAAAAACACAAGGAGTAAGTAGAATCTGATTTATTCATATTAAATTCTGAAAATAGCTGAAACAAACAAGACTTCTGTTCAGTAGTCAGAGGCGGTAAAGGAACAGCTGCTGGCACATTCCCCAAACTGCTGTTATTATTAGATGCTAAGCATAGGAGAAACAAAGGGATGGGCGATGACAGCAGGAGGAGACTCTCGAGGAACTTTGCTAGACTCTGACTCGGACTCGGACTCGGACTCTGACTCCGACTCTGACTCAAATTTGTTATCTTCTGGTTCTCTTTTGAACATCTCTCCTTCCCCAATAGTAACCTTGAAGAGTTTCCCTTGGTTGTTGGTCCATTCGATCGACTTTCTTCATCCTTTCGGCTTGAGCCAGCGTCACTTATCAACGTTGTAGGGTTGAAATGATCGTCTCGAAGTATCATGGTAATGATCTCATCCTGTGCAGCTTTGACGAATCGATCTTCTCTAAACAGAAAGCTGACTGCTTGTGCATCTAAACAAGGTGTCTGACGTGCTTTGACGGTAGGAACCGTTTCTGAAGGGATAAAGTAGCAATCGTGGAACCTCGATTCCAGTTAATTGTATTCCTCTATAGTGCCAAGGCTCGGGAAATCCATGAAAGTAGTCTTGGCATCCTTCCCTAACGAAATATGGCTAGACTTGTCGTGAGTCTCCAAATTAGTATATTTATACACTACAAACTCAAACTAATAGTAAGTGTAAGTAGGGGCCGATCCCACAAGGAAGGTATTTGTTTATTGTAAGTTTATGCAACTATTTCTAAGTTAACCAATTTGGGGGGTTTGATATGTTGATATTCTAAGTCTACTAAAACAAGAATGAAATGAAATATAAAGACAATATAAATATTTGAAAATGTAGAACAAATACGAGAATGATTCTTGGACCAAGTAATTTCCACCAATAAGTTATGAATTGATCATTGACTCTTCCAATCTATTTCAATATTGAATACTTTGCTATGAAGTTGTTGACTTCTAATTCCACTTATGAATGATTATTAGTTACAAACGTAAACAAATAGTCCTTACAATATCGTCAATTTAGTCAAGCGCTCAATTGTATCGAGATTGTAGATTAAAGCGATGGAATTTAGCAAAGATAAACAAATGAAAAAAACAAGCGTTGCTTCACTTTGGTTCATACAAATTTAGTCATTTATAACTCAACGATGTTGAAAAGCATACGAATTGATAATTTATAATTGCTACAATGGAATAGATAAACAAACAAAAGATTCATTCAACTAATTTAGCAACGATTTAATTAACTACTAACAACTAGTTGATCATTCTAGGTGCATAATTAACAAACCAACAATAATGCAAACTAAATTTGATACTCTAATAAAACAAGACACTTGTTTAATCAATAACACATTTTCAATTTTACTACCATAAGTCATAGTGGAGCAAGTCTATATGTGGCTTCTGACATTTTGACCTCAGTAGCAAGAATTAAGATAAAATCGATATATGGTCTTAAACAAAAAACTAGAATGTGATAGAAGAACTCCTTATGATGCTAGTATATCTCTGTGTAAGAACTTGGGTGGATTCTGTCTCCTAAGAAGAGTATTCTAATATTAGAGGAAGTGTGATGTTCTTCATGAATTGTACTCGACCAGACATTGCCATGTTGTTAGTAGACTGAGTTAGTACGCAAGTAACTCTAGCGATGAACATTGGAATGCTCTTCGTCGTTTGCTTAAATACATAAATGGAAAATTTATTTGTATTTGCATTATGGTAACTTTTCTGCTATACTAGAAGGATTTTGTGATATAAAATGGGTTTCAGGTGATGATCAAATAATACTGTCATGCAATTATTAGTGTTACTAAGAATAATATCTATAATGGGAGACGACATATTAAAATCAAGCATGGTGCATAACAATTCTTGTAAAATAGAGTGATTGTTTTGGGCTATATGAAGTCCAAACATAGATGATCTTTTTGAACCCCTTAAAAACTAGTTAACAAGGAAATTAGTTCTTGACATGTTGAGGGGAATAAAACTTAAGTCTGTAAGTCACGATTGAATGTCATACTTATGGACTCCATAACTTCCATTATCATAGCAATATAATCCATAACAATTTTTGGTGGTGCTTTTGAGATGCAGCTGATGGATTGTGTTTTTTTTCTTTCATTTTTTTTCAGGTTGAACATTTTTTCTTAATGGCTAATATAATAAGTGCTATGTAGAAGTACTCCAGCCTACTATGTGTTTTTGATGGTTCAGCTGCCCTTTATATAAAAATTTACAAATTCTTGGTAGAGCACTCCCTTGAACCAATGTAAACAAAATTTAGATTTGTTCTCTAGAAATTATTGGAGAAAATCAATCCTATATTAAGTCACCATTACTAAAATATATGAAAAGGCATATGCATGTGGCCAATTGCATATTTTATTTATTAAAGTAAATGTATTAAATGAACTAATAAGTGACACCACACATACCAGTACAACGACAATAACCGTCTACGCAACGGCCAAAACATCTTCTTGCGGGGTTACAAAACCTAATCGAATAATCAGTACAATCACCATTTTGTTGACAAGGTTTAATGGTTATTATTTGGTTCGTACTAATATTGTCATTTTCTCCAGCAACAACATTCAGCGAACTCGAATCCACTTCATTAAAGAGAAATGATAAGCCTGCAATAATACACAGTTTTTTTTAAAATTCATTATCTCTTAATAAGTTTATATTGTTTTTTATTTTTGACATGAAAGAGTATTTTATACAAACTAAAACTTGGGTAAAACTATTTATTTTTCAATAAGTAAACTGTTGAAATTATGAATATGTCTTACTTAAAGCTTGATTCGACTAATGAAAATTTAGATGAGAAAACATGCCTGAACTATATTATAACTAGAAGAGAGATAATAGTGTAGCATAATGACATATGAATTTAAAAATCCGTATCTAATTTTTCAGAAACCACGTAAAAGTTATGCAAAATAATTTTTATCCAATTAGACATCAATTTTTTGTTTTAAAATAATTATTTTACAAATACCAATGATAAAGTAAGGTACATTAACTTGAAAGACTAATAGCAATGAACACGATGTTTTGTACATTGGATGTTTAAAGTGGTAATAAATATAATGCAAAAAATTTAATAGAGTGATAACAAACTTGATGTAATTATTAGAGTAAGGAATAAGATTGACTTCAAAGAACTTAGAAACGCCATTTTCAAATTTACTATCTTATGATTTTGTTATTATAGCTTTGATTTATTGAATTGAGTTGCAAAGTACAAATGTGTACGTTATATATATAGCACACCCAAATATATGGTAACCATATGCATTCATTCACTTTAGTCATTAGCTTGGAAACAAATAAAAAATTGCCTACCAATTTGACTTATATACTGATGTATTTATAAAAACAGCTAATGTGATATTTCATTGAGTCATGAGGATTAGTCATCTTAAATAAAAAGTATGGGAATAATTTCATCCCAAATATGAGGATTATTTCACTTTAGTCATTATTTCACTTTCGTGTCATGAGGATTATTTCATCTTAAATAAACGATTCATCCATTAGTTTTTTCTTTTATCGGAGTATGTTTGTATAAAAAGTATATGATATTATGATTTTTAGATAATTTCTATTGAATATTTTATAGAACAATGATACTTAGTATCATAGCATGAAATACACTTTTTAAGGTGATAAACTTGACAATTTATATTAATATGTTAAAACAATAATATTATATGTGGTGATAATCTACTATACATATTATATATATTGGGAATTATGGACGTCAACGAATCATTGTAGATACTTGATATCTGCTGATTCTCGAAAAATACCAAATGATAATCAGACTATAACATTCTTTGATATCGCAACGCCTAATCGACAATCAATAAGATGCATTTTCAAAAGACTTGGTAAAGTAATTTTTGAAACAAAGTATTTCCTAAAACATTTTAAAAATACCTCGAATGTTTTCTACAGATCATAGATGTTGTACTTACACTAATTAGAGTCAAAATCGATTCTGCCACAAAAAATAGGGCTTAGCAAAATTATAAAATACCGTTTTATTATACGTATCCGATACGATATACGGTTTCAATTATATGGATTTCCGTATATCCGATACGATTTTCTGCATATACGATATCGGCAAACTTAGAAACTAGATATACGGTTTCCGACACGGTTCCTGTTTTTAATAGAAAATATTAAAATAAAATCTTAAAATCACGAAGCATCGAGTATATACGTGACTCAATCTAATTACTTTTCTACATTTTTATGCTATTTACTCTTACACAATTTAAAACTATTTTAAGTCATTAAGAAAAATCATAAAATTACCCAAAAAAATGAAAATAAGACATTAAATCACAGTAATTGAACTTAAAATTGGATATCGTATATACGGTTTTTGGATATACGAAAAAACCGGATATACGGTAACCGTATATTAGAAAATCCGTATCGGATAAGGATACTCAAAAATGAGATTTTGAAAACCAGATATCCGATACGGTTTTGGAAACCATATCAGATATACGGTTTTGCTCACCCCTACCCAAAACTGACTTAAAATCCGAATCCCGATTCCACTCGAGTTGATATTTTAAAAATGTCAACATCAAAACCCAACACAAAATATCCATCAAACAAATATCATTTCCTTCCTTCTATTTTTTTTTTAATTCTTTTCGTTTTATGATTATTAGAAATTTCTTTTAGTCAAAATAAAATTTCATCCTTGGTTCAACATATACCATGTTAGTTAAATCCGAGATCGATAAATATGTTGATTAAAGTACAAGTAAATAAACTCAAACATTTACTTCTTTTCTTTTTCGCTTCATTTTTATTATTTATTATTTTATCACTTCTGAAAATATCATAAACCCTCGTTTTAGCCATAATAAAGGTTCACCCTTGGTTCACAAAAATATCATGTCAATTTAAATCGAGAAAGATGACAAAATGAATAAGTACAAGCAAATCGTCTCAATATTTCAATTCAAAATCATTATCTTTTCTTCTTATTTAAACCACACTTCAAAATCATCATATTTCATTATTTGACTTAACCGGAAGGATGTTACTTGTCAAGTAGTAATCATCCCGAGTCATATAATCAATACTCAATTTATCTTCTCCTCAAGCATTTTTTATTTCTTTTTACAAACCTTTTCCAACCCAGAAAACACTCATATTGCCACGGAGTCGCATGCGCCTGAACTTGGCGCCTTCTTCGTTCCTGGAAACCTGATTATAGCATGTATTGATGCGAGTGTACTCGCGCCTCATCTGATTATCAGATGCGTATCTTTTCTCTCTCTTTCGCTTACTTCTTCCTCTTATTTTCCATAAATTATTTATCATTTTCTATCCTTTCCTTTTTTTCCGCTTTTCAAATAAAAGGATCATATTAAACTTTATATGTTCGAACGGATGTATAAATGGAACCTTTAATTTTTTCTTTCGTACGCAAATCTATTCTTCCACATGACAACCACGATCAAGATTCCACATCTAAAAGTAAAACGTTATTGCAGTTACTATATTTAGTAGTTGCGATTTTGAAACTTCCCATTTTTGGAAACTTTCTCCCAAGGATAATTATATTTAATCCGACTTTTTATTCCACATAATTTCTATCATTGTGTTTGTAATTGCAATTCAACAAACTTTTCGCCACTTTTTTACATTAGACATCGTAGGGGATTACTAGGAGAATGAGAAAAGTCAACCTCACTTGTTTTTTCAAATTCTCAAAGTTAATTTGGGAAAACCTTCTGTATTGGATGAGTATTCAAAGAGGGGGAAGAGATCTGTAAGAGGATCTAACTAGTATGATAAGTACATGCAAGAAATGTAGCTTGGAAAAATTCTGGTTTAAGATGACTCTTATTGCTGTGGTGCACCAGATTAAGGATAATGTGGAGGATATCAGGCGCCTGTGTTTATACTTGATAAGAAACCCCCCGTGCCAATGGTTTACAAGTTGTTTTTCCAAGGCTAGTTGAGTCTATATTAAGGATAATGTATGTGCAATAGTGATAAACTTCTTTAGACATGACATATTTCTTAAGGAAACTAATAAACATATATGCGTAAAGAATACCAATTCTTGCGTGCTCTTTCCCGTAACCCTAAAAACCCCAAAAAAACCCTCTTCTGAACCACCACACTCAGCCGCCACCAACTGCCACACTCAAGCTCCCTTATTCTCTCGGCCCTCTGCCGGAGATGGGTCGACTTCCTCGCTCATCTCCGGCGGTATGATTCCCGTTCGCTGTTTTGTGGTCCGTCTCATCGTCGTCCGGCGTAAATAGATAAATGGGTTTCCCGCTCTTTCCGGTCGTGGGTATCCGCCTGGTTCCTTTGTGACCTCTTCTTTGGCCTGTACCTTGCTATCATCGACTCCTGCTCTTGATATGGTTTGGATTGACGTCTTCTACGGTATCGTTTCCGGTTATGGGATGATGATTTCGTCAGTTGATTTGGTCTGGGTCCTTTATTTTACGGGTCTTGTCTAGTATATCGGAGTCGAACTGGTGCTCCCCTTCCCCTCGTCCCTTCCCCCACCGTCCGTGTCTTTCACTCAGGTAAGTCTCGGTGTTTGAGATGGAAATTACCAATACGATTTGTTTTCTTTCCGTATTGTTGTTTCTAGATTAATCTAGTGTCTCCCCATCCCCTCGCCCCTTCCCCCACTGGTTAGTCCAAACATGACATACTAGGTTTTCTCTTTTCTTGATTGTTTGGTTTTTTTTCATCTCTACTTTCTTTGTTTTGTTATCCTTTTTTGGCTGGGTTGGAATCATCATTCTGCTGGTTTGATCCGTTGGTGGTCCTTTGCCATATGTTTGTTGCTGGAGTTCTTGGTTGTTTGGTGCTTTGTGCTGGGTTTGTCCGGGAATTGGGTTGGATATGGCTCCTAATGTGACGAGTGGGTGGCCGTTTATTTGTTGGATGTGGTTCGTTGATGTTTCGGGTCCTCTTTGGGTGAATCATGTTGGGTTGGGCTGATATGAGTTTGGCTGTGGAGTTTGGTTGGTGTTGCTGTGGTGGTTTTCTCTCCTCATGAAAGGGCTTTGTTGGAATTGTAGGGGTTTAAATAATCCGCTTGCTCCTACAATTGCGAAGACTAAAGTGCTTCTCTCTAGTACTTATTTTGATTTTTTGTTTTTATCCGAAACAAAGTGTAATGTTGATGTAGTGGATCCCATGTTCCGTTCTTTTGGTTTTACTCGAAGTATAGGAGTTGATGCTATTGAAACTAAAGGAGGTCTTTGGTTTGGATTTAGGGTAGGACTTAATGTAGTTTGTCTTGTTGCTTGTCAAAATTTCATCATTGTCAAAATTTTGCTATGTAATGGATCAGCTTGGTATTTGTGTCTTATCTATGGTGAACCCGTTGTTCATAAAAGACCCTTGGTTTGGAATGAGTTAGGCTCATGGATCGATTCATTTGATGGACCTTTCTTACTTATTGGTGATTTTAATCAAGTTGATTATCAAGAAGATAAGTTGGGTGGGTGTAATAAGCGTATTGTAGGGGCAAATTTTTTCAGAAACTGGAAGGTTGAGCATCACCTTATGGATATTCCTTTTAAGGGTCCAAGATTTACTTGGTGTAATATGAGAAAAGACCAAAGTTTTGTTTACGAAAGGCTTGACAAGGCCTATGGTTAATGGGATTGGAATAATCTTTATCCTAATTCTGGGGTTGTTCATTTACCAATTCAACTTTCTGATCACTCTCCTATTATTTTTGAAACTGATCTTGCTTCGTTCTCCGGCAAACGACCGTATAAATTAGAAGCTTGGAATTTTGAGTATGATGAATGTATGGAGTTGATTAAAAAAGAATGGCGGTTCATTATTCATGGCTCTAGATCTTTTCAGCTTATTAGAAAACTTTCAAGAGTAAGGAATTTTATGAAGAAGTAGTCTATTTTTAAAAGAAACGCCTGGAGAGATAAATGGACTGAATTTGATAAAGAGCTTGAAAGTGGAATGGAAGATGTGGTTAATAATGGAGATTCTAATAGGTTTCTTTCCGCTCATCTGAGACTCCATGAGTTTGCTACAAATTCGGCAATTTTTTGGAAGCAACGCGCCAAAATTAAATGGGTTGTTGACGGAGATACTGTACCAAATACTTCTTTAATTGTGTTAAAGGGAGAGCCGGAAAAAATTTCATTGTGGGCATTAAGAACAAAGACCAAGAATGGACTTTCGATAAAGATGAAATTGAATCAAATTTTGTTGATTTCTACTCCAAGCTCTTCAAGGAAAACGAAGGTTCTGAGAATTTTGGTGAATTTTATTCAAGAGAATTCAATTTTCTTAGTGTTTCAAGAGATATTTTGTGCGAAGATGATCAAGTTTCTCTTGCTAAACCGTTCTCTAATAAGGATGTTAGAAGAGCGGTTTTCCAGCTTGGAGCGCTTAAATCTCCAGGCCCTGATGGTATCCCTGCTATTTTTTTCACAAGTGTTGGCACTTTATCAAAAATGAAGTCACAAATTCTGTTTTGGATATCTTAAATAACAATCATATTCTTAAGGAGATAAACAAAACATTTATTACCCTCGTTCCTAAATCTAATGGAGCGGAATCTGTGGAACATTACAGGCCGCTAAGTCTTTGTAATGTGATCATGAAAATTGTAACCAAATGCATTACGAATAGACTGAAGGGATTTATGAGTAAGTTAGTGGGTGATTTTCAGAATGCTTTCGTCTTCGGAAGATTTATTGGAGATAATGTGCTCATTTCTAATGAAATTTTCCAAAAAATTTCGTCTTCAAGGAGTAGTAAAATGGGGAGAGTGGCCTTTAAAGCTGACATTAGCAAGGCGTATGATAGAATGGATTGGAACTTTATTAGAGGTACTTTGACTATGATGGGTTTTCCCGAAACATTTATTACTCTCATTATGAAGTGTGTATCTACGGTTTTTTATGAAATTCTCATAAATGGGGTTCCTTCTCGAAGAATTATCCCAAATTGTGGTATTCGTCAAGGTGATCCTTTGTCACCCTATCTTTTTGTCTTATGTACCGAAGTCTTATCACGGAATATTATTCAGCTTGAGAAGAAAAATTTGATCCGCGGTATTAAGATTAGTACTTCTAGTATCTCGGTTTCCCATTTGCTCTTTGTGGATGATTCTTTGTTCTTCTCTGAAGGCAATATTGATAGTTGTGTTCATCTGGTGTCTACTCTTAACAAATACTGCAGTGCATCGGGTCAAAAGATTAATGATAATAAATCGGCCATCTTGATCAGTCCAAGTTCTAGTCTATCCTATGCCTCTGACTGTATGAAGATTTTCAAAGTCTCTGGTAATTGCGCAATAGGTTCCTATCTTGGTTTTTCTTCTGATATTGGTAATTTGGAGGCTGGAAGAACCAAAAAAGAAATCTTTGAAATCATTTTGGATAAGATTAGGCGTCGAATTTCAGCGTGGAATGGGATTTTGCTATCATCTGCGGGTAGACTATCTTTGATTTCTTCTATCCTATCTTCCCTTTCTATTTACTTTCTATCGGTATTCAAAATACCGGTAAGTGTGACGGATAAGATTGACTCTCTTCTGTCACATTTTTGGTGGGCTGGGTTGAAGAAATCGAAATCTATTAGTTGGTGTAGTAAGCTATTCATCAACCAACCAAAGGGCTTGGGAGGTTTGGGTATTCGTAAATCAAAGGATTTTAACCAAGCTTTGTTAGCTAAGATTGGATGGAGGATGATCAACCACTCTAATTCTTTGATTTCTAGAACTATTGGCGCCAAATACGGATTGCATTGCCTAAATGGAAATCTTACTTATAAGAAGAGTTCTAACTCTTCTTGGGGTTGGAAAAGTATTCTTTGGGGTCTTCAGCTTATTCAGCCTTTTATTGCTTGGAAGGTTGACTGTTTTTCTGAATTAAATGTTTGGGACTCTAAATGGGTCGATGGCGCTTCTCCTTTACCTCTTTGTCATGATCTTATTTCTACTTCTCCATCACTAAAGAATCTTAAGGTTAAGCATTTAATTCGGGCAAATGGCTCATGGGACTCTTACCGGATTGGTATGTTTCTTGATCCTGATTGGGTTGCTAAGATTTTGGCGATCCCTTTGAGTTGTTGGGATTTTGAAGACTCCATTTACTGGACGGAATCTGTTAGTGGTTCTTATGATGTCAAGAAGGGGTATTCCATTGCTTTCAACCTCTCTTGGAATGCTCAGGCTACTATTAAAGATCGTAGTAGGGTTGGAGCTGAGTTAAAAATGTTCGTTAGAAAGAATCTTTGGCACCTTCCAGGTCCCAAGTCATGGATTATTTTGTTATGGAAAATTTTAACCAATTCTCTTGCTGTGGGTGAAGGGTTCATTAGAAGGGGTTTTGAGGGTGATTTTAATTGTCATCTTTGCGACAGTCAGACTGTGGAATCATGTGATCACCTCTTTAGAGATTGCGTGTTTGCTAATAAAGTTTGGGCTGGAAGTGTTTTAGGGATCCATGCTCATATCGGAAAAGAATGAAGTATCCAAATATGGATTAAAAATTGGTTATCTCTGATTCAGAAACTTCCAGATTGGGAGTCGATGGCTCTTTCCTTTCTTTGCACCTTATGGACTATTTGGGGGTGTCGCTGTAAAAAGATCTTTCAAGAGGAACCTATCACACCTTATGGAGTTATGAAGGTTTATGAAAATACTTATAGTCTGGTGTTAGAAGCTGATAAAGTCAGAAGTGGTAGGCTGAATCCTCAAGGAGTGTCACATGACCATCCTGTTGATAATGAGTTGAATGATCTAAGAAACAGTATATCCTTTCCATTCATCTCTGCTAAGAATTAATGTGACCAGCTTGAATTGTTTGTAGATGCTTCGTGGTATAAAAACCTCTCTGCTGGTCTTGGCTGGGCTATCAGAAGGAAATCTGGTGAAGTGATTTTACAGGGCAACCGTAGTTTTACTGCTCAAAGTGCGGATCAAGCTGAAGCTGTGGCTATTCGGGATGGTTTAAATGCTGCATTGAAATATAACTTTGTTCATATCTCTCTTTTCTCTGATTGCCTGCAGGTGTTATCCCAAGTTATTAAACTTAATCGGCCTAATCATAGAACGAAGATCATCATCGAAGACATTTTTAATATGGTTCATAGTTTCCATTGTATTTTATTTTGTTACGTTCCTAGAAACTGCAATATGATAGCTCATAGATTAGCTAAAGGAGCTATCCGCTTGTAACTGTCACTCGCTTTCCAGTTGTCAAAAAAAAAAAAAAAAAAAAAAAAAAAAAATTAAAAGATGTAGCATAATATAACTATATGAGTATCATCAACAACAAGTAAGATTTCAAAGTTGCACAAATAGAATTAACCATAAGTCATTAGTCGTCCCATAAATATCACGGGGTTCAAAACTAATTTGTGATTTTAAAAACCGTATATACAATACAATTTATAAATTCTTATCGAATATACGTATACAATACGGTTTTGCTCACCCCACTAACTAGTATGGCAACAAAGTTGCACAATTAGTACCAACGGTTTCTCTCCTTCCACACCGGCCACCATCGTCTCCACTTAAAATAGTTATTTAATTTAGTTGTCTCTTCATTAATTCTTAGAAAAAAGTATGAAGATGAGACAAACAAAAAGGCACACATAATTCTAATTACAGTTCTTTGTTCTGAAATGTTTATCACAAGTTGGAGAACTAGGTGACATAATGCTAGCTATAGTACTACCACCAGATAGCCAGTAGTCCATTTGCTGACGAGTTACCAATTGATGCCAAACTAACTCACCAGAAATCCCATCCGGTTCGGACTTTAGCCATGCGGTTAAGCCCAAATGGAAATGCGGATTCGGGTCGACGAGTATTTTGGAAGGCACAACAGCCAATGGAGTAGAGGACAATGAGCAATACAAGAACAATTACATTGAGAACAGAGAGTTTGTGCCAATCTCTCTTTATGGTTTCAAGTACTCCTGCCTTACAAGAATCACAAGCATAACACAACACACTTTGATCGTTGTTCCATTTATAGCAATCCGGATCTTGACCCATTATCACTGCTTGCCCGTATGTGCATGACGTCGGTGGTTTACAGCATCCCGACTACATACAAACTCCGTACCGTTATACTCACATACAACAACAGACGGATATCACATATTATCAACAAATAACATAATGGTTTTCTGTAGTATCATAAGGGCACACCGCACACATTAGTAACCTAAATGTGTGAAAATATTTAAAAAATATATTCTTGGATAATACTTAATGAGGATATCTTATGAATTTTGTCATCTTTAGGTTATTAATCTGTACTTTTACGACACATATTCGAACAATCAATAATATGTTTCATATGACTTATGAGTACTATATTCAAAAGTTTATAAGTCGTACTAAATACAGGTACCTAGTATGTATTAGCTCATTGCAAATTCTTATTTTAGACTACTCTTTTTCGGGTGAAAAATAAGATGGGATTATGTTACCACTTTTTGATAAAATGTAACCACAACTTATGACAACTTGTTTTCAATATATAGCGGTCACATCTAACTGTAAAATGGTTACAAAATCTCGTTTTATTAATTCAGACCAAATTGATCCGTTTGAAACAAGACCAACGGTTAGCTCATCGCAAATATTTAAAGAGATTTCGCATGGTGGTAAATAATATGGAGTATTATGAGCCCTATACCTGGAGTGGAGCCAAATCATTCCTCATATAATCAAAAGGAGTCCAACCAACAACCTTTCCACAAGTCTTAGACCCAATAATACACCCTTTAATACTATCCCAATTCTTATCCGCCTTAACTCTACTCCTTAACCAATTTGAGTAATCTTGTAAGTGATATTCCATGTACACTCTTCCCGGTACCGGAACTCCGCCACCTTGACCCGTTACCACGAACCCAAACACCGTGAGTATCATCAAAACCACAATTATTATTAGCATTATAACTAAGTACACCCAAAGTGCTCGTGCCGCGTGACAGCATGCTCCTATGAACCCTACAAAGGATACTATTAGAATTGTGAAACCTATTAGTAGGAGTGGAGTTTGTAAGAATTTCTCACATGTTGAACTGTTATTTGCCATGTAAAATCCTGAACCAATTATAGGAATTGACATTAGGAGTGTAAATAGGTTTAAAAACCCTATTATCGTGTTACTCAACCGGTACATGCCTATCTACTACGATTAATTCGAGTCGTTACAATATCATTACCCCAGTGTTTATAAATATGATAGATATTTTTGTAAGTGTTTGTAAGTTGTTTTAAGGGTTAGTTATATGTTGTGTGTATATGAAGGTTATTGTTGGGTTTTTCTTTAGAATTGGCTTGATTTATGAATATATGTTTTATGTTTTATATGATAAGGGAAGACAAATGAATGTACACTTTGTTTGTTGGATAGTGACTATAGCTAATGCTTTACCATGGTCATCAAGGTCATGCAAGAGACCTTTTTATATGGGTGCGATAATTTTGTGTTGATTGAATAAACTATTATACTTTATACATTTACACCCTTAGCTACGAAGGAACTAACAAGTGTTTGCACTTTGCACAATTGTTTACTCCCCTTGTTTCCCTATTTTTGTCTTACATGATAATTCGTTTCTCATCAAGGAAAAAAAAGCATAAGAGTTACCTCCCGTCCCAGTCAGTTGTTTCCTATTTCTTTTTTTGGTGTCTCGGTCAATTATTATCCTTTTTATATTAGGAAAAACTTTTATGAGTAATTTATTTCAATGGGACTACTCTCCACTTCTCATCTACTAAGTATAAGTACAAATGGTCATCTACTCTTTTCTTGGTCTTAGCTTTGTGTCAAAACAAAAGGGCAACAATTAACCGGGATGGGGGAGTAACAAACTTTATTACTTTGTAATTTTGTATCATTAAATTGTTTTCAAGTTGACTCTACAAAAGATTGTTTTGTTTAAGATTATAGAAGGTATGAAACAAGAAACATGAGTACAAGCACGTAGTGGTGTTAGTGAACATAATATAGATAGAAGCGATATAGATAGTACTCATGAGCTCATGGCATCTAATCTATCTAATTTAGTCTAAACTAATCTAATATTATATATATATAAACCATAAGTTAATGGGCAGTAAAGAAATGACATAAATATATAAATATATAAATGTTCAAATATTATATAACTTTGATGTGTAAAGTTGTTAATTGTTCAGCATATTAACATAATATACATAGTTTGGTTTGAAAACTATAAATATGTAAATTAAATCAAGATTCCCAAAAGGTACGATATTTCATAATTCTTTAGATTTGTATTGTTATTAAAGTATAATAATAGACACTTTTAAATGCCATTCTGAGCAAATATTTTAATATTTATTTAAATATATACGTCTAATACAATTAGTAAAAGTAAAAGTAATGATCGCGAGAGTAGTGACAGTAATAGTAGTAGATGCAAATGTATTGAAATTAATAAAATTAAATGCGGGAGTATTGAAAGTAACAATAATGACGATCGGAGTAGTGAAAGTAATAGTTACAACAAAAGTTCAAAGCCCTAATACAACCAGTTTGGGTGTGTCAGCAAGGACAAGGTATAAAGCACCTCCAAATCAGATTTGAGTGATTTCAAGGCCTAATTCCATTAACTTAAGGTCTTAGGAAGAGAAAATTTCAGAGAAGTTTTTGCTAATTATCAATAAAAATGTTGGTTTACCAAAGCACAATCCAAAATGCCCGGGTGGGATCAATTCTGCATCTCCATGTGCAAGTCCGTTTTCTTTACTACTTTTGGCTAAACAAGATCAAGGCAAGGCCTAAAAGTCATCCTAACTCCTTGTACTTAACGATATGAAGCGCCAAGTCCATCCTCCAAGGTCATACAACATCTTAATTGACCTTGAATAAGAAGACAAACCTCGGAGCAACTTTATTACTTTAATTTTATTGGTTTGTTTCCGTTTGTATATGCTAAGACAAGTGACTATTTTCTTGTCTTTTAGATGATGTACTTAGGACCCTTGTATGTGTATTTGTGCGTCCTTATATTGTAATCCTCTGCCTATATAATCCTTGTTATCTAAGTCACGAGGCAGATTGTGTTGAATGAAATGAAAACCTTGTTTTCTAGAAAACAACTCTTGGATATATGCTTGAGTCTACTTCTTTGCTTAGTGCTTAAAGTGTGTGAGTAATTCTTTTTATTTAAGGAGATTGGTATTATTATTGTGGTGGTGGCTTTATTGGAAAAGTGATGATGATCCACAAGTGCGGTGGTGGTCGCACTAGGACATGATTCAAAGTGGTGATTAGCATTGGCGGACCGGGGGGGTGCGCACCCTCCATTTCTGATTTTTTTTGGCGCCTGGTAAACATCGACGACGTTTTAGGAAACATCGACGACGTTTTTCATAAAAAAGACGATAATGCCCTTAATGACTTATACTCTCTATCTCTCTTATCTCTCTCTTCTCTAATTCTCCTAAAATCAAAACAACTAAATTGAACCAAAAAAATTAAAATCTAACAAAAACAACAATTTGACTAAATCGAACAACAACAATATTCCTAAATCGATTATCATGGCGGACGAACAATCTTCGGTATGTTCACATATTAATCAAATTTTACGTTTGTTAATTTTTTTTTCCCGGAATCCGTTAATTGTTTGTTTATACTTATCTAACTTAATTGATTTACGTAACGTCTTAGTTAGTTAAAATTCAATTGCGGTTTTTAAAAAATAATTAGGAAAAAATAGCATGGTTAGATGAAGAACTGGATGTCATGGACCATGGCCAGACATCCATTTCACACGTCTGACCATGGTGGGACGTGTGAAATGGAGGTCTGACCATGGTCAGACATCCATTTCACACGTCCCACCATGGTCAGACGTGTGAAATGGATGTCTGGCCATGGTCAGACCTCCATTTCACACGTCTGACCATGGTGGGACGTGTGAAATGGATGTCTGACCATGGTCAGACCTCCAGTTTACAAGTCCCACCATGGTCAGACGTGTGAAATGGAGGTCTGACCATGGTTTATGACATCCAGTTCTTCATCTGACCATGGTGAGATGATATCGTTTTTTTATAGTCATGATTAATAACATTTTACGTATGTAGATCATGTTTTACTAATATATATTAATTATTTAATGTCTAATTAGCGCCGTATTTGCATTGAACAGGACTCGTTTGAGGAATTTGGGAATAATAACACCGATTACAATCCGTTTTTTGAAACGACGTTAGGTTTTGTTACCCGCGATGATGCCTTTAATTGGGCGAGTAGGATTGCAATGGATCATGGTTTTGCTTTGGTTAAAGCAAATAATGGGGCAAAAAACAGAAGAAAAGACGGGTTGTTGGCATCTTACTTTCAATGTTCAAGGTATGGTAGACCTCCTCCAATTGATGATCCTGAGAAGCGTCGTGGGTCGAATAAGTGTGGATGCACTTTCCGTATCCGAGCCGTGCAGAACTACCCTCGGCAAGGTGACGATAGCGGTGCAGTTTGGAACATAATCACCGCCGAGGGAAAAGGGTTTCACAATCACGAGGAAGTGGTTTACAAGGATGGTGATCGTCATTTTGCGGCTTTGGATGACGAGGAGAAAGCGTATGTGAGGCAACAGGTTAAGGCCGGTGTGCTTCCAAAAGACATCAAGAACGCTCGTCACCAAAGAACGCCGGCTAAACCTCAACCGTCAAATAATCAAATATATAACGAGACGAAGAAACTGAGGCGGGAATTTAGGGGTGGAAGGAACACGGCTCAACAAATGTTTGCTCTTGCGGTAGAAGCACATTATTTGATGTAATAATGTGGCATTTGAGTGATCCGGAGACACGACAGATCTCTCATATATTCATGGCACATCCCGTAGCCGTGCAGCTTTTCCGAGCCTATCATTATGTTGTGCTCATTGATTCGACTTACAAGACAAATACCTACAAGAATCCACTGGTTGAGATTGTCGGTGTTACCCCGACCGGGAGTTCGTTCCTAATTGGTTGTGCACTTGTTTCTACGGAGTCCGAGGATTCCTACACGTGGATTTTGAGGCGGTTGTCGGACATTCTTGCACCTGTCTTTGTTTCTTCTACCGTCTTCGTCACCGACCGGGAGTTGGGTTTGATCGCCGCTCTTAGGGAGGTGTTTCCCGGTTCTAGTCATTTCTTGTGTTGGTGGCACGTGAACCGCGCCATCAATGCCAAAACCCTGAACATCTACAAGACCGAGTGGTATAGAGATCTTGTTTACTATAATCCAGAAGCGGGTTGGGTACGGGTTATTGATGCATTGACCGTGGAAGAGTTTGAAAAAGCATGGGAGTGTTTTCGTGTCAAGTGGAATCCCTTAGGGAACTATGTTTTGAGCACTTGGGTGATGCACAAGGAGAAGTTTGTGCGATGTTATACAAACGATGTCCTACATTTCGGTAACACGTCTACTTCCCGTGTCGAGTCGGCTCATTCTCTACTTAAGTCATGGTTGAAAAGTGCAAATTTGACACTTGATAGTATGTGGTCGAAGATGAATGACATGCTTCATAGTCAACACTCGGAGATTAGAAAGTCACTTGAGGATTCAAGGAGTCAGCCTCGTAGAACTAGTCGTTTGTTCTCATTGTTGCTAGGGGTCGTGTCGACGAAGGCAATAGGAATAATGGAGGAGGAGCTTCAGAGAGGGCTTGGTCTTGGTGTCGGGTTAGAGGAGGGATGTGGACATGTGCTTGAGACAACTCATGGCCTACCTTATGCATGCAAATTGGTTTATTTGAGTAGGAGAGGTAGGAGGGTCCATGTTGATGATGTTCACGTTTTTTGGAAGACCTTGGTATTTGATAGTGTTGATCAAATGCCGAGAACCGATGATGATGAGTTTGATGGGTTAGTAGTGGAAGCTAGAAACAGTGACCCGGTTTGTCGTAGGTTGGTAGCCGAGAAGATGCGTGACGCCCTACATCCAGAGGACAAGGACGTTTTGCCACCTCCTATTAACGAGAACCCGAAAGGCCGTCCAAAAAAATCCACGACTAGGAACAAGTCGTCTTTCGAGCATAGTCAAAGGAAATATGGGACACCTAGCACCGATGGATCTACTGCTCGTACTCACTTATTTGGGGACTTTCCTCCAGGACCACCAAACACTCCGTTAGAAAGAAACTACACCGTTGGCCTTTTCTCAACTTGGTCTAAACGATACGGGGTACCGGAGGTGCTTTGGGGCCAGTTCGATGGTTGGGTAGATGTCGGTGACGATGGTCACTGTGGTTACCGGGTTATATCACATGCCCAACGGGGGCAAGATGGCGACTACCTTCAGATGAGGATGTGGTGTGCCCGAGAGATTAGGAGCGACGACGTGTACAAGAACTTGTTCGGTACTCATCCATCCTCTACGACTGGTTTGACAGGCTTTGATAGTACATTGAGGCGTGCCGAGTTCTATCTTGAGATCCCATGTGGTCCGAAGCATTGGATGTGTGGCGACCACTTACTTGTATTTGCAACCACCTTCAACTGGACTATTTGTGTTATCGGTCATTTCCGTCGCGACAATGGTGAGAAAATTTGGGTTGGTAGTTGTGAGACAATTTTACCACTTAGGGCTTTGGTTCCAGGCTAAAAACCCTTTGGTGCTATGTGGATTGTAAACTACCACAGTCATTGGATGCGGTTGCATTCAAGAGGGCCGCAAGAGGATGTTGCCATGCCACCACTAGCTCCCGCTTGGCGGACTTATAGACACGAAAATGTCAGTCATCTCGATACTTTGTACCAAAGAAATATCGAGAACTGGAACGCTTGCATCGGATCCGCCACGGGAAGAAGTCGGAGAAGAAGAAATGAAAGCACCGATGATGAAGTTGCACGGAAATTGAGCTTTGGTTAAGCACTTTATTAATATGTTCAAAATGTAATTGTATATTTGATGAACGTTTATGTAATGTTTGTTTTTTTTAATCTAAATTTATTTTGGGTTAAATATAATTGACGTTGACAATACTCGAATAAAGCTGACATACATTAATAAAGTGGATACATAAAGCTGACATAAGTTAAAGTCTTAAAATTACATTACATAGAAGAAACGATTAAAATACCCATGCATGCAAACGAAATCATCATCACCACTTTTTTTCATTAAACCCATGCAGTCGGTTTTAATAAGACTAATCAGTGGAGTAATCTGTGGATGAATATTCCTTTGGCTTGAATAACTCCTCCTCCATGTATCCGGTATAAATGTGGTATATAAAAATTGACTCGAGCGGGCCATGAAATATCTGACCATCACCCTGGTAATCCTTCATCAGCTGATGCAGTGTCATGGACGAAATGATGGTTTCACATCTTTTGAAAAATTCAATCAGCTCCGCCTCGATCCTATTTAGTTCATCCCTTTTCAGAAGGACCGATTCTAAAGATTAACATAAAATGATAACAAATGATTTTTAAAAACGAACAAATGAAAATGATAAGAAATGATATTATTAAGGTTTGAAATTAAAGTTGACAGAAATTTTACCTTTTGTTATATTCATTTCAGGAATATGAGGGTAATTTTTCTTATAGGGAGTACCCATCATTTGTGGTAGTGATACGAGATTAGGTTCATAACGGTTCATGAAATCTCAAATGATATTATTATTAAACACGATTAGTAAACGGCGAAATATGGAAGGAAACTCATTAACAATATCATGAATTCTATTTTGTATGAAATTAACCTCTTCAACATCGTTCATAGGCATGATGGTAGATGAGATTTTAGGGAGATAGTAGATGAGATAGTCAGTTTTGTTAAAAATGATGTTGGAGTGAGCTCCTTAAATAGAGGTGAGGCTTGGAATTCGGTTCGAAAATGATGTGACAACTCAGCTGACGACTTTAATAAAGTTCTGAGCATGATGTGACAACTCAGCTGACGACTTTAATAAAGTTCTGAGCATGATGTGACAACTCAACTGACGACTTTAATAAATTTCTGAGCATGATGTGACAACTCAACTGACGACTTTAATAAAGTTCTGAGCATGATGTGACAACTCAACTGACGACTTTAATCTCGTTAATTTTATTTTGATAATAATTCACTAGTTGTATGTTAGTCATCACCATGATTAAAGTGTAGTATAAGAGGAGTAATATATTTTAAGAGTAGACAGAAGATAGTGAGTTGTGTGGAAATAATTTGTTGGGTAAAGGGTTTAAATAGAGAAAATTTTAGGGTTTTCATGTTGTGGCCAATACAACAGTACAATAATATAAATAAAAGTAAATAAATCAACAAACCAATAAAAACAAATAACTAAATAAATAAAAGATAAGTCAATACTACATAAAAACCAAATAAAACAAATACAATGCATAAATATCCGGTACTAGTTACCCTGATCATGGGTGTCGTAGTACATGCTCATCTGACTAAACAAAATATCTAACTGCTGCTGCTGCATCTCCGGAGTAGGTAAACGATAGACATCTGAGAACTGCCGACTAAGTGCAAGGGCTACCTCTGGCTCAGCGTGGAAAGGTGGACGCATAAACTCAAGACGATCCGAAGGTGGAAAAAAGAATCGGTGAGAAATATCATCGTACCATCTCTGATAGTCTCGAGTTACCTCGAAAGGCATCAAAGCTCGTCGAGACCGACTCTTGAAGTTCACCAAGAAAGTCTCGTGGCCCCACATCGTATCGGGCTCCTGGCCAAACTCCACATTATAACCGTTCTTCGCTGGACGGTACTCGGTACATGGGATAGGCATAGGCATCGGGATAGTCTGAATGTACCCAAACTGGCGCATACACCGATTAGGCTGGTACGGCTCAACAATGGACTGATATCGAATATAGCCGGAATAGCGAGAATATCTCGCAGAACTCGGCATACGCGTCCAATAAGGCGTCCATCTAACCTGCTCCCTGCTAAACCCGTCCAACCTAAAACGCCACATCTGAAAATGGTCAAGGTCGCCCTTAAACCGAGGGACGTGCCTCCAAGCATCCACCCGTGGCCTGCCCTCCAAATAATCTCCCCCGTGTGGCCGACACTGGGGGAAGTACTCGTAAATCCATGCCTGCAATAAGGTCAGACACCCACTAACACCGCGAGCCTCCCGTCGCGATGCCATGCCTAGCTGCCGGTACAGATATGCCAAACAAGCGGCACCCCAAGCATACTCTCCAACCTGCTTCAGATCATCAAGTAAGGGTAACAACTGAGCTGACACCCTATCACCAGACTTGTCCACAAACAAAGTCTGTCCCAACAACAATAACAAATAAGCACGGAGGGAGTCATGCTCGTTCCCATCCTTGATATGAGCCCTCAAAGCTGACACCAACAAGCCACCACCCTTATATAACGGTGGTGCCACCTCTCCGGGAGGTTTGCCAAAAAACTGTGCCACATCCATCTTCAACCCCAACTCCTCCCTCGAAGAACCGGCAGCGGAGGTACCCCAAACAAACACCCTCGTACCAGTAGGCCGGATCCCAAGAATCTCCTCCACATCGTGAAGCGTAATGGTGATCTCCCCGAAAGGCATATGAAAAGTGTTGGTATCCGGCTGCCACCTCTCTATGAAAGCGCTAAGAAGGTTCTCATCCAAAGCTGTCGTGCAGCACATCGTCAACCCAGTCAACCCAGTCAGCTGAAACCTCCTAACAACATCAGCCGGCACCTCCATGCTCCCTAACCCATCCACATAACTCAGCCTCTCGTAACACTTAATAAAGGACCTAGCCTCCTCGGTCTCGGTCCAACTACTATATGCCACATGCCCCCCCAAAACTGCGTAACACCGAAATGTTACGGGGCCCACCAGAAACTGGGGCTCTAAGGAGCCAATCACTATCGCTGCGCGGCTTCTTCCGCGGCTCCCTCTGCGAACCATCCTCCAACCTAGAATAGCGACCAAAGGAGTCCCGAGCTAACCTCTGAGACAACGGTAGCTCCGATCTCGAAAAAGGTACGGACCGCTGAACAATATCCTCCTCGCCCTCCGACTCATCGTCCACCAAACGCTCGTCAACAATCTCATCTTCCCTATAAACGTCTTCCGCTTCCTCGTAACCCTGACCAATATGAGGAACACTACCTCCTACCTCCTCCGACCTCTCCATCTCTGAAATACCGCTACTAACAGGATTAGATCTACTACACCGAAAAATAACACGACGCTTTGAAGCCGTGACTCTACGGTTCACCGTACGATCTTCGGGAACCATAACGCTCTTTCCTCGATCTCCCATCTGCATTACACAATTAAAACATTCAAATAAGCGTTAATAATATTCCAAAAACATATTATCATCGAACAAATTAATTTAATCAACTTAATTAACAAATTATAAATTTTTTTTTTGGGAAACCATAGACGGACTTTTAATCAAAAATTTCAAACCATGGGCGAATTTTTTTTTTTTGGAAACCAACCATGGTAGGATTAAAATTCTGGAAATCCACCTTGGTTGAACAACCAAACCACACGTCCCACCATGGTGGGATGAAAATTCTGGAAATCTCACCATGGTTGGACGTGTGAAATGGTTATCCAACCATGGTGGATTTCCAGAATTTTAATCCCACCATGGTTGGACAACCAAATC
>JAIUZE010002672.1:0-14699 GCA_022085475.1 Heliosperma pusillum | reverse complement strand
AAGGTTTTTGGGTGTCTATGCTTTGCTCACGATCAACGTGGTAAGACGGATAAATTTGCTAGTCGTAGTCGGAAGTGCTTATTTGTTGGCTATCCTTCCGGAAAGAAGGGCTGGTATTTGTACGACCTCGACACCCACGATTTTTTTGTCTCTCGGGATGTTACTTTCTATGAGGACAAGTTTCCATTTGTCAGCTTGCCTCCTATTTCCTCCTCGACACCTACGATTGTTGACTCTGAAGATGTCGATTGGGGTCCGTCTGTCTCGCCACCAGCCCCTGCCACGGGTACCGCCCCTGCCACGGGTATAGCCCCTGCCACGGGTACAGCCCCTGCCTCGGTTACTACTACGGTTCCAGGTGAGTCTGCTCCTGCCCCTGCTTCTCCGAATGAGGCACAAGTCACGGATGTGCCCACCACTGTTAATGACAGTAGCGAAACTATGGGCAGGGGTCACCGTCAGAAATTCCTATCTACGTCTCTCCGCGATTATGTTGTGGGTGGCACACTCGGCAGTAGTACAAGTACGTCGTCCGTTTCTTCTGTCACCGTGACAACTCCCCTCTCAGGTATGCCGTATCCCCTTGTTAATTATGTACAAAGTTCTCGCTTTTCTGCCCCGTATCGTACTTACCTTGCAGCTCTAATGACACACAAAGAGTCGCGTTCCTTTAACGAGGCAGTAAAAGAGGCCGTATGGCGTCAAGCAATGGATTCGGAAATGAATGCTCTTGTTGCTAACGGAACATGGACCTTGGTTCCGTTACCCTCCGGTAAGAAAGCTCTTGGTAGTAAATGGCTCTACAAAATCAAGTACAAATCCGACTCCACCATCGAACGCTATAAGGCCCGCTTGGTTGTTTTCGGAAATCATCAGACCGAAGGTGTAGATTACGATGAGACATTTGCTCCGGTTGCCAAAATGAGCACTGTACGAACTTTCCTTGCTGTTGCTTCTACTCAAAACTGGATACTTCATCAGATGGACGTGCACAATGTCTTCCTTCACGATGAGTTAGATGAAGAAGTTTATATGAAATTGCCACCTGGTTTTGTTCCCGGCGTCCCGGGTATGGTTTGCCGTCTGAAAAAATCTCTGTATGGTCTCAAACAGGCTCCCCGTTGTTGGTTTGCAAAATTGGGGATTGCCTTACGTAATTTCGGTTTTCGGCAAAGTTACTGTGATTACTCCTTGTTTACCTTTGTGAAAGGTAATGTCCGTTTGAATGTTCTATTATACGTGGATGACTTAATTATTTCGGGGAATGATGTCAAAGCTGTTCATTCCTTCAAACAATACTTGCATAAATGTTTTCATATGAAGGACTTGGGGGAGTTACGCTATTTTTTGGGTATCGAGGTTGCCCGTAATCCCGAGGGTATTTTCTTGTGTCAAAGGAAATACGCTCTTGACGTGGTAGCCGAAGTCGGCTTCCTGGGTAGCAAACCAGCCGGCACTCCGATCGAACAGAACCATCACCTAGGGAGTTCCACCAGCTCGGTGTTGGCTGATCCTGAACCGTACCGACGGTTAGTTGGCCGTCTCGTCTATCTCTCAGTGACTCGCCCGGATCTTACCTATGTTGTACACGTCTTGTCCCAATTTATGCACACCCCTCGGCAAGACCACTGGGATGCTGTGATGCGGTGCGTACGGTATTTGAAGGGTACTCCGGGTCAAGGTCTCTTACTTCGTACAGATTCTGATTTACGTCTTGTCGGGTGGTGCGACTCGGATTGGGCCGCGTGCCCCACCACTCGACGCTCCCTCACTGGTTGGCTTGTTTTTTTGGGGTCGTCTCTTGTTTCATGGAAGACTAAGAAGCAACAGACGGTCTCTCATTCTTCTGCTGAGGCTGAGTATCGTGCCTTAGCCGCTGTTACTTGTGAAATTAAATGGATGACGGGTTTACTGCGTGATTTGGGTGTTTCACATTCCGCTGTTGTTCCTATATCGGGTGACAGTCAATCCGCCCTTCATATCGCACGTAACCCTGTCTTTCATGAGCGTACAAAGCAAATTGAAATTGATTGTCACTTTGTTCGTGATGCTATTACGGACGGTCTGATTGCTCTGTCGTATGTTTCTACTCGTCTACAGTTGGCCGATGTTCTTACTAAGGCACTCGGTAGTGTCCAATTTGAGTCATTAGTTTGCAAGCTGGGCATTTATAATCCCCATGCTCCAGCTTGAGGGGGGGGTAATAAGCCCGTCTGCTATATTATATTGGGCCAATGTCTTGTGCCCTAGTTTTGACTCTTGTCTTTTGTATTTATATCATCTGATTATGAATGAGAAATACAAGTCGTATTATTCTATGTGATTGTATTCTTAACAGATATGCAGGTGGATATGGATGCTTTATGAGGGATGAAGACAATTTACTGCTTCTTATAACTTACTATGGATTTTAAGATAATTTTGTCAAACTTTTCCTTGTGCAAGTTGTAATGTTTTGACAGATTTCCTTCATGAATCGCAATTAGACGTTTGTATGTTTGACCCGATTTACCATCACTCTCTTTGTCATCGTGATCAGTATCCCTAGAATCTTCAATACTATTCTAAATGCTACTGTTTGCAGTAAACAGATTGGTTGGTGATATTCGTGACCAGGTCGGAAATTAAACTGCTTTTCCTTTTCCGTAAGCATAGGCATCCAATAACAGTCAGAAAAATGAAGAAGGCATCTGTTATTTTTGCTTCTTTCTGATTTTTGCAGGCGTCTGTTATTTTACTGGTAGCAGCCCGAATGCAACCCTGACATATGCATGCATGTTGCAATGGAGCAGTCATTATATATATGACAGGCGGTAATTATGTACGAATTATCCTTTTACTAACCAAACGACAAGTTAAACAAAGAATAAGACCCTGTTCTTTTGGACTTAAATTCAGCTCTTATAAGTTCAGTTCAGTTCAGTTCAGCTCCAATAAGTTCAGTTCAGTTCAGTTCAGCTCTATTAAGTTTAGTTCAGTTTAGGTCAGTTCAGTTCAGATCAGTTCAGTTCAGTTCAGCTCAACTTACTTTATTTCAACATTATTATTATTATTACTATTATCATTGTTATTATTATATTAATTAATTTTTTATTATTATATTAATATATTTTTTAAAATTTATTATATCACTATTATTTATTATTATAATTTTTATTTTTATTATTATATTTATATTTAATTAATTAATTTATTATTATATTATTACGATTAATTAATGGAAATATTAGTATTACTAACATTTATTATTATTATTATTATTATTATTATTTTGTTATATTATATTTAATATTTTATTAATATATTCACAATATTATTATTATTATTATTATTATTATTTACTATTATTAGTATTTATATCATTTATATTATTCTATTATACTTGATCTTATTAATTCTTTAGATACTTTTGTTAATATATTTATTACTATATTATATTATTACTAATAATGTTATCATTTATATTAATATTTTATAATATTATTATTATATTATATTAATATAGTATTATACTAATGTTTAATATATTATTATTATTATTTATAATATTATATTATTAAATTATACTTATCATATTTATTTTAAAAACTATTTTTAATTTATTTATTACTATATTATATTATTATTAATAATTAGATAAGTAATATTACTATTTTAATATTATTATTATTATTATTATATTATTATATTACTATTTTATTTTTATATATCTTATTATATTATTATTTTATTATATTAGTATAATATTATTATTACTAATGATTAAATTATTATAATATTTATTATTGTATTATTATTGTCATAATCTTTTTATTAGTTCAGTTAAGTTAAGTTAAGTTCAGATCAGTTCAGTTCAGTTCAGTTCAGGTCCATTAAGTTCAGTTCAGATCAAATAAGTTCAGTTCAGTTCAGTTCAGACGATTTCAGTCCAAAAGAACATAGCCTAAGAGTGAATCGTATAATCCAACATTCTTAAGAATGACAAACAGAAAAAACATTACAAGTCAAATCATTGTACTCATGTGTAGATTAGTCCGTAATACTAGAGTCTATTTGTAGAACTACTAATTAATATCCAAATTCGTGGAAAACTATAGGTTTGAATAAAACTAGTCTAAATGCGAGGAAGACGATATGGCCACGCCCATCGCTCAAACGGTATCAAGTGTGTATTCAATTCCTCACTAGCATAGGTTGAGACCAGCAAGCGTGTATCTTCAGCAGTACAAACAATCAACTTTTCATGTTCGCAGTCATAGGAAATAAGTTTCCCTTGAAAGATAAAAAATATAATCTTAGGGTTGATAGGATGAAATCCTTTAAAGACTATTGAATTCACCAAGTCACCTTCACCATCACCATCCAAGCCGAGCTCGAGGAAGTAACCTTCATTATCTGGCAACACTCGTGCTCAAGCTCCTCTAAACGCACTTCATAAATCAACTCCCAACTATGTGAGTACCGCAACTCATTTAGATTTAGCACTAAATAACGACGAGCACGATCAATGAAAATTTGGACAATCTTCTTAGTCTGATATTGTACCCCGTAGAAAAGCAAATGATTTAATTTACATAATGCCCTGTAACTGTGGCGTTCAGTCGTCAAGTCGTTACTCTGTGAAGTCGTCACGGAACTAATAAGAAATTTTGGTTGTCGCACAACCAAAAAAATCGTCCTTGTACGATAACCCCCGGCATAGATCCCGAAAAAGATAGCAAGTGGTCCTCGACACAAGTCTGAAATTCTCTCCATAGATTTTGATTTGAACAGAAGACTTTTATCTCGAAACAAGGGTAATTGGGTTGAGGGCTGTAACCTATGAGCACGACCGTGAACTCGATAGGCGATGAGTCATTGCACTCAAATGCTATAGCTGCACAACCGACGACCGGCTGATAGACCACAGGCAAGTCAACCCGCTCCTGAGTTAAGGGGTTAATCACAGAGTAATAACGTGGATACAGTAACCAATTATCCTCCTCGGCGTCACATGAGTCGCGTCCTTGGATGAGTTGACAAAGGAGATAGCCACTCGACGAGGCCTTCAACTCCATATACTCGTCATCACCATCTGGTTTATTGAGAAAGGATAGACTAGATTCAGGAAGTATGGGAAGTGAGTCATGTAGTTGTTTCGCAATCGCCTCCAACTCCATATCATCATCATTATCAGAATTATCACTACCATCATCATCATAACGGAGTTTATTGAGGAGAACTTGACTTGATTCGGGAAGAAACGAAATCGGGAACCAATTGAATTTTAAGGAGTTTTGTTCAGTTTTTGGGTAAAAGAAGCCTAGCAAAGTCGAGGTATTAAAGGGTAGCTTTTTGTAGGTTTTGAGTCTGGTGGAGTAGCAACTGTCTGGTCGACACGGGTTCGCAATCATGTCGAGCCAGGATTTCGAAACAGAGCAACATATTTGTAGGGTTTCATGGGGGAGTCTATCAAGAATGTTTAGGATTATATCGTTAATCAAGCAGGGTTTCTCTTCTTCTTGCCTATCCTTTAGATCTTCCATTGATCCTTCTTCTTCTCCTGCATACCGTTTTTCTTTTATATAATAACAGAACGTACAACTTAAACACTCCTACATCCAATAGAATTATGGAAAGCTTTGAGGAAAATAAATTATTTATTATTTATATCCTGTAGTATTATGGAATGTTTGGAGGAAAATAAATTATTTATATATCCTGTAGTATTATGGAAAGTTTGGAGGAAAGTAAATTATTTATTTGGAGGAAAATAAAGGCGCCTGGTAAACATCGACGACGTTTTAGGAAACATCGACGACGTTTTTCATAAAAAAAGACGAAATTGCCCTTAATGACTTATACTCTCTATCTCTCTTATCTCTCTCTTCTCTAATTCTCCTAAAATCAAAACAACTAAATTGAACCAAAAAAATTAAAATCTAACAAGAACAACAATTTGACTAAATCGAACAACAACAATATTCCTAAATCGATTATCATGGCGGACGAACACTCTTCGGTATGTTCACATATTAATCAAATTTTACGTTTTGTTAATTTTTTTTTCCCGGAATCCGTTAATTATTTGTTTATACTTATCTAACTTAATTGATTTACATAACGTCTTAGTTAGTTAAAATTCAATTGCGGTTTTTCAAAAATAATTATGAAAAAATACCATGGTCAGATGAAGAACTGGATGTCATGGACCATGGTCAGACCTCCATTTCACACGTCTGACCATGGTGGGACTTGTGAACTGGAGGTCTGACCATGGCCAGACATCCATTTCACACGTCCTACCATGGTCAGACGTGTGAAATGGAGGTCTGGCCATGGTCAGACCTCCATTTCACACGTCCCACCATGGTCAGACGTGTGAAATGGATGTCTGACCATGGTCCATGACATCCAGTTCTTCATCTGACCATGGTGAGATGATATCGTTTTTTATAGTCATGATTAATAACATTTTACGTATGTAGATCATGTTTTACTAATATATATTAATTATTTAATGTCTAATTAGCGCCGTATTTGCATTGAACATGACTCGTTTGAGGAATTTGGGAATAATAACACCGATTACAATCCGTTTTTTGAAACGACGTTAGGTTTTGTTACCCGCGATGATGCCTTTAATTGGGCGAGTAGGATTGCAATGGATCATGGTTGTGCTTTGGTTAAAGCAAATAATGGGGCAAAAAACAGAAGAAAAGACGGGTTGTTGGCATCTTACTTTCGATGTTCAAGGTATGGTAGACCTCCTCCAATTGATGATCCTGAGAAGCGTCGTGGGTCGAATAAGTGTGGATGCACTTTCCGTATCCGAGCCGTGCAGAACTACCCTCGGAAAGGTGACGATAGCGGTGCAGTTTGGAACATAATCACCGCCGAGGGTAAAGGGTTTCACAATCACGAGGAAGTGGTTTACAAGGATGGTGATCGTCATTTTGCGGCTTTGGATGACGAGGAGAAAGCGTATGTGAGGCAACAGGTTAAGGCCGGTGTGCTTCCAAAAGACATAAAGAACGCTCTTCACCAAAGAACGCCGGCTAAACCTCAACCGTCAAATAATCAAATATATAACGAGACGAAGAAACTGAGGCGGGAATTTAGGGGTGGAAGGAACACGGCTCAACAAATGTTTGCTCTTGCGGTAGAAGCACATTATTTGATGTGGCATTTGAGTGATCCGGAGACACGACAGATCTCTCATATATTCATGGCACATCCCGTAGCCGTGCAGCTTTTCCGAGCCTATCATTATGTTGTGCTCATTGATTCTACTTACAAGACAAACACCTACAAGAATCCACTGGTTGAGATTGTCGGTGTTACCCCGACCGGGAATTCGTTCCTAATTGGTTGTGCACTTGTTTCTACGGAGTCCGAGGATTCCTACACGTGGATTTTGAGGCGGTTGTCGGACATTCTTGCACCTGTCTTTGTTTCCCCTACCGTCTTCGTCACCGACCGGGAGTTGGGTTTGATCGCCGCTCTTAGGGAGGTGTTTCCCGGTTCTAGTCATTTATTGTGTCGGTGGCACGTGAACCGCGCCATCAATGCCAAAACCCTGAACATCTACAAGACCGAGTGGTATAGAGATCTTGTCTACTATAATCCAGAAGCGGGTTGGGTACGGGTTATTGATGCATTAACCGTGGAAGAGTATGAAAAAGCATGGGAGTGTTTTCGTGTAAAGTGGGCTCCCTTAGGGAGCTATGTTTTGAGCACTTGGGCGATGCACAAGGAGAAGTTTGTGCGATGTTATACAAACGATGTCCTACATTTCGGTAACACGTCTACTTCCCGTGTCGAGTCGGCTCATTCTCTACTTAAGTCATGGTTGAAAAGTGCAAATTTGACACTTGATAGTATGTGGTCGAAGATGAATGACATGCTTGATAGTCAACACTCGGAGATTAGAAAGTCACTTGAGGATTCAAGGAGTCGGCCTCGTATAACTAGTCGTTTGTTCTCATTGTTGCTAGGGGTCGTGTCGACGAAGGCAATAGGAATAATGGAGGAGGAGCTTCAGAGAGGGCTTGGTCTTGGTGTCGGGTTAGAGGAGGGATGTGGACATGTGCTTGAGACAACTCATGGCCTACCTTGTGCATGCAAATTGGTTTATTTGAGTAGGAGAGGTAGGAGGGTCCATGTTGATGATGTTCACGTTTTTTGGAAGACCTTGGTATTTGATAGTGTTGATCAAATGCCGAGAACCGATGATGATGAGTTTGATGGGTTAGTAGTGGAAGCTAGAAACAGTGACCCGGTTCGTCGTAGGTTGGTAGCCGAGAAGATGCGTGACGCCTTACATCCGGAGGACGAGGACGTTTTGCCACCTTCTATTAATGAGAACCCGAAAGGTCGTCCAAAAAAATCCACGACTAGGAACAAGTCGTCTTTCGAGCATAGTCAAAGAAAATATGGGACACCTAGCACCGATGGATCTACTGCTCGTACTCACTTATTTGGGGACTTTCCTCCAGGACCACCAAACGCTCCGTTAGAAAGAAACTACACCGTTGGCCTTTTCTCAACTTGGTCTAAACGATACGGGGTACCGGAGGTGCTTTGGGGCCAGTTCGATGGTTGGGTAGATGTCGGTGACGATGGTCACTGTGGTTACCGGGGTATATCACATGCCCAACGGGGGCAAGAGGGCGACTACCTTCAGATGAGGATGTGGTGTGCCCGAGAGATTAGGAGCGACGACGTCTATAAGAACCTGTTCGGTAATCATCCATCCTCTACGACTGGTTGGACAGGCTTTGAGAGTACATTGAGGCGTGCCGAGTTCTATCTTGAGATCCCATGCGGTACGGAGCATTGGATGTGTTCCGACCACTTACTTGTATTTGCAACCACCTTCAACTGGACTATATGTGTTATCGGTCATTTCCGTCGCGACAATGGTGAGAAAATTTGGGGTGGTAGTTGTGAGACAATTTTACCACTTAGGGCTTTGGTTCCAGGTCAAAAACCCTTTGCTGTTATGTGGATTGTAAACTACCACAGTCATTGGATGCGGTTGCATTCAAGAGGGCCGCAAGATGATGTTGCCATGCCACCACTAGCTCCCGCTTGGCGGACTTATAGACACGAAAGTGTCAGTCATCTCAAAACTTTGTACCAGAGAAATATCGAGAACTGGAACGCTTGCATCGGATCCGCCACGGGAAGAAGTCGGAGACGAAGAAATGAAAGCAACGATGAAGAAGTTGCACGGAAATTGAGCTTCGGTTAATCACTTTATTAATATGTTCAAAATGTAATCTGTGGTTTTGATGAATATTTATGTAATGTTTTTTTTTTTTTAAGTTACGTTAAATTTTGGTTAAATATAATTGACGTTGACAATACTCGAATAAAGTTGACATTTATTAATAAAGTACTCGAATAAAGCTGACATAAGTTAAAGTCTTAAAATTACATTACATAGAAGAAACGATTAAAATACCATGTTGCAAACGAAATCATCATCACCACATTTTTTTCATTAAACACATGCAGTCGGTTTTAGTAAGACTAATCAGTGGAGTAATCTGTGGATGAATATTCCTTTGGCTTGAATAACTCCTCCTCCATGTAGCCGGTATAAATGTGGTATATAAAAATTGGCTCGGGCGGGCCATGAAATATCTGACCATCACCCTGGTAACCCTCCATAAGGTGATGCAGTGTCATGGACGGAATGATGGTTTCACATCTTTTGAAAAATTCAATCAACTCCGCCTCAATCCTCTTTAGTTCATCCCTTTTCAGAAGGACAGATTCTAAACAACATAAAATGGTAACAACTTATTATTCTTAACAAACAAATTGAAATGATAAGAAATGAAATTATTAAGGTTTGAAATTATAGTTGACAGAAATTTTACCTTTAGTTATATTCATTTCAGGAATATGAGGGTAATTTGTCTTATAGGGAGTACCCATAATAATTCACTAGTTGTATGTTAGTCATCACCATGATTAAAGTGTAGTATAAGAGGAGTAATATATTTTAAGAGTAGAGAGAAGATTGTGAGTTGTGTGGAAATAATTTGTTGGGTAAAGGGTTTAAATAGACAAAATTTTAGGGTTTTCATGTTGTGGCCAATACAACAATAATATAAATAAAAGTAAATAAATCAACAAACCAATAAAAACAAATAACTAATTAAATAAAAGATAAGTCAATACTACATGCATGTTGAGAGTAGGTGTCCTCCACACTAGTGCGGACACATAATAAATCTTATTATGGAATATAATTGGGATATTTATTGACTATATATATATGATTAGTCAGTTGATTAACGTAAATCAATAACGGTTGGCTGACTAGAGTTTGACGTTATTGTCGGTTGACGGCGGTGATCAACTGATCCCTTTCGGTCACACCTAAAGGATGAAATCCAAATATTAACTAATTATTTGTATACGATACAGTTAATTAGTACATTACATATATTCGATATGTACGAGAGTTAATTATTAGAAATTGAGTTAAGAACTCAAATTCGATTAAACTTATTTTTCAATTAGGCGATAATTGACTAATAAATTTATATCTTATTTTAATACGATTAAATAAGATTTAACTTAGTAATTAATCGTTAAATTACTAAATTAGTTGAGGTTTTGAGATAGAGGTAATTAGTTAATTATATTTACAAAGAGTTGTAAAATAAATTAACTAAGCATTGTGGGACCCATTATATATTGATATAATGGTAAAATATTAATTAAAATGTTAAGTACATATTATTTATTTAATTGAGTAATATAATTGTTATATGATCAAATTAACACTTAATTATACAAGATAATTAACCATATGATCAATAAGTATTTGTGAGACAAATATCAAAAATCAAAATGGACCAAACTAGGCCATAATGGACCGGTTGGTATGTAGTTAGAAGGGTGATCATTTTGTTCTTGTTTTTACTATTTAGTTAGCTTTTGAAAGTGACATAACAAGTATAAAACAATTATCATCCTTTCTACAACACTCCACTCTAATGCATGTGATAAAATTAAGCAAAATAAGAGTCCTTTATGGACTAAAAGTGACCGGCCAAATGGCTTTAAAAATGAGCAATTGTGTTCATTATTTCACTTACTTGATTTTGTGCAATTGTCATACTTCTCTCTAAAACTCTTCTTCTCACTATAAACTCTCAAATACTAATATTTACTAAGTATTACTAGTGTAGTAATATAGTCATAATATTAGTAGTATTATATCTATCTTATTATCTAGTTAATAATAAGGGTAGATTATTTGGGTTAATATTGGTGCAACTTAGAGGAGATCTTCTACTTTGGAGATTGTTGGTGTTCATCCATATTTGTAGCTCAAGAACAACAAGAAGGAGTTCTTGTTGTGCCCTTATATTTTCCATATCAATGTGAGGAAATTTCTTCTCTTATATAAATGGCTTTATATTTGCATGCATGTTACATAGATCATTATAAACTAAATTAATAAGTAATTTAGTAAATAATTAGAGGAGTCTAATTAAGGTCTATGGACGTTCAATTGGTATCAGAGCTAGCTTGTAGCATGCATGTTCATTTTGGACATTTTTATTAAAGTTATAAGATAACTAATAAATCAAAGATTTTGAGTTAAAATACGATTCTGACAAAAGTTTTTGGTGCATGTATACCTAATGACCTCAAAATGTTTGTGGTCAAAGTTCGTGATTTTAGGGATTAATTTGCTATTTATTTTGATTTTTGGCGTTTTTTAAACCGAGTTAAAATGCCATTTTATAGGGAGTTAAAAGTTAACTTAAAAATAGTTGCATGTTGATTCTGGCCATGAAATTTTTAATATGATCTACATGCATTTCTTAGCATATATGTAAAATTTCGTGAAAGAATTTTAATTATGTATTGCATGTTCATTGATTTTTTAGATAAAAGTGATAATATGAGATTGTAATGTGTCATAAATTGTGAAACGTCCTCCATTATGGTCTTGACAAATTTTTTTTGTACATTTAACATTCTGATGTTGATACTCTTGGTGAAATTCATAATTTGTTTCACTGTTTTACTATATCTAATGTTTTTATTTGATAAAACCATTAAATACAAAGCTATTTGTTCATAAAATTAATTTAAATTTTTTGAGCAAATGTTTTTTATTTTTATAGTTCCTGGAATTGTTCCAGAATGTAAAAAAATTTTTGGTTTCAAATTTTATGATGTTTATATTTTATTTTGGTTTTATTTCATAATTGTTATGATTAAACCGTAATATTTAGCAAATGAAATCAAATCGATTTAATTAATGACCAACAAAATTAGTAGTGACTACTTTTGAGTTCTAAAATAGTTTAGTTAATTAGTGTGAATTTAAATGCGATTTAAATGTTGATATTGATTTTTAATGTGTTCAAAAACAAAAATCCGGAAGAAATCGAGGTACCATGAGCATGAATTGAACTTAGGACGATTTTGGCATGGAATTTGGAGCCAATTTATTTGTATTTATGTGTTGAAATGACTGAATGTCATTTATTTAATAATTTATTGCCAAAGTGTGTTACTAGTAGGCCTAGTTATTTTTATCGTTATTAACCCGTTAATGTAAGGGGAATAACGGTTTGGTTGTAATTTATTGCCGATCTCGTATCGCCGGGTTTATAATAATTAATAATTTTATTTTATAGAACAAATGTATACTAGGAATTTGTATATTTATATATTTTTAATTATTTTTATGAAGACCGGTGACTCCCTCAAGACGGTGCCATTTTTGGAAGGTGTTCCAAGTGAAGAGGCAAGGGACCAAGGAGTTGGTTTCCGAATTTGTAACTATCTAGTTAATTTTGATTAGCTAGGTGGCCATACTAGGATTTTATTGTTGCGTGATTGCTTGCTTTATTTTCGCTCATGCCAAAATCGTCACACATGCATTTTATTTACCGTTATTGTCAATTCAACGTTATTCACAATTCACCGACTTAGTTCGCTTATAGGGAATTAATAACAAAATTGACAAGACCTCTCACATAACTTAAAAAAATTGAGATTTAGCCTTACCAATTAGTAACACCTATGAGCCCCGTGTTCATTAGGGCTACCACGCTCGTGGGTCCTTTTTTACCTCGGGTAAGTAGGGTGATGCGATCACAAGCCAAAATTGGATTGGACTCAACGAGATAAGCGTTATCTTGGGACTAGGAGATGGATTTAGTTAAAATCCGTCAACCAAGAGTTCTAAGTGTAGAATTAGTCAAGTATTGACTTACCATTTTTAGATAAAGGTAGCATGCGATGTCTATTTTTGTCTAAAGATGGGTCTTGGAATCACTTATGTAATTTCGTGAGGGGTCATTATATGAGTGACTTGTTTAAAATTGTTTTTACAAGTAAAATATATATAAGCAATGAATGTTTATTTTCCGTTGATATTTTTTTTTTTCGCGCAATGACATATATTTTATCCTTCTATGAACTTGTAAATCCGTTCAATCATGGAAAGGAGTTTCCATTATTTTATACGGTAGCATTTTGATTGCAATCTCCGTTTATACCACCGTAGCTAAAGACAAAACGAATTTTATCTTTTGATCCTCATATTCACCATTGCAAATGTCTCTTATGAAGAGTAAATGAATAAGTCACACTTAGTCAAAAGCGTTTTTTGAATATTTTGTGACGCCTTCTTATAACAATGGTACATCAAAATTTTTCCGCTCCAACGAAAATATTCTAATTTTTGGTATGTCGTCATAATGCTCCTTATCGAGGCTTACCTCAAAAGAGGCCAAATCAGTTGGGACGACTAGGTTAATCGATTTATTTGAAATCGTGAACAACCAAATACCGTTGTCACTTCATGAAAAAATTATCCTTGTGAAGGTTAAACTATGAATGAAATGAAGAACAGTCTTCACAATAATTCTAATATACTTGTCTAAAGTAGAGATTCATGAAAGTGAGTGGGAGCACTAAAGAATGATGTTTATATTCTTAAATTGTTAAGACAAGGTTCAAGAGTAGGTTGGCTCGACTTTGACACAAGGCAAGGGAAAAAGGCAAGACTATCTTGAATAGTAAAGTCAAAACCCAAGCAAGGTGTCAAACCCAACTTTTGACGATTCTATTTTATAGTGTAGGACACAAGAAAAGAATCTTCCCAAAGTTTTCTAAAGAGTTAGAAATTGGGTGTACTATTTTCACCCATAATATCTATATGATCGACATTTATTTTGCTAAATGCAATTTTTGGGTATTAGATACCTATTATGGTTTTCATCAATGTATTCAATGCATATAATAATGATTCGTGCGACGACTAACCATAATTAAATGTCGACCTATAAGGGAAATATAACTATTGTAGTTTTATTTCTATAGAGACATATAAAAGTTATAATGTGATCAATCTAGTTTTGGATTTAGAGGTATACTTTAATAAACGGTATTATGTACATAACCTCTAAATAAAGAATATAGTATCCACTTTTGTGTACGACACAAGTGTTTCACTTTTGTGAATAGAACAAACGTTGTATCTTTTTATGCCTATACTTGGTCAATGGTAATCCCATACCAATCAAAGGTAATTATATTCTTGACCTAAACTAGTAATTACTTGTCATATAGATTGAAAAAGGCTCAAAATTGGTGACCTATGTCTAAATCTTAATTTTGGATTGTGTAGCACATTAAGAGGCTAGTATTAACAACTATCCCTAACCCAT
>JAIUZE010002671.1:0-30555 GCA_022085475.1 Heliosperma pusillum | reverse complement strand
TAGCTTTTTTCTTCTTACCCTTCTAAAAGAAGAAATTAAAGACTTTTATAAGAAGATTTTAATAATAAAAAGAATTTAAGTTATAATTTTCAAATGGACGAAAAAGTGGAAATTATAACTTACACCCAAAACTAGGTCCAAGAAATATCGAGATCCTGCGTGATGTGACGGCTCAGCCGCTCCATCTTTCTTTCCTTCTTTTTTATTTTTGGATGCTTGGGCCGACCTAGCCTGAAACTCCGGAGTTTCACGATATTTAAGCATATCTTCATATGCACCACCTACAAGTTAAATAAGTATTATAAAATATGATAAAATTAAATGTGTTAAATTATAACTATATACAAATAACAAAAAATATTAAATACCTCTCATATGCTCCGGCAGTCCGGCTCCTTCTTCCTCTTTACAACCTTATACATGTTGTCCCTTAACCGTCTAGTGCATGTCTCATTGTACCGTTGACGTACAATATACTCTAATCCGGCCGGCCAGTCAAATGTTTTCTACAATTTAAAAGGTAAGTATTAGTAAACTAAATTATTAATTGAAAATTATAATAATATAACAAAATATAAACAAAAATAATATACCCTAAAATTATTGAACCATTCCTCTTTTTGTGTGGAGGTTGCCTTTGTCCAACAAGTAGGAGCTGTTGGAGCCAGTGTCCTCCACAGTTAGTGCAATAACATAAATAAATCTCTGTAGGTTCACAGGGTATACTGTGTATTGTAATCAGTTGATTAACGTTTATCGATAACGGTTGGCTTGCTAGATAAGTTTGACGTTATCGTCATACAGATGGCGGTGATCAACTGGTCCCTAAACGTCACACCTAAAGGATGTGATTGAGAAATGTGATTATTTGAGAAAATAATCATATTGATGCCTTATTAAATGACTAAAAGGTTAGTCGGTGTTTTTGACTAAAAGGTTAGTCAATGTGATGATGATATAATTATTTAATAATGATTTAAAAATGTTGCTAAGACGAATTAACTGTAATTCGTAATTAAATCTAAATGTATATTAGTTGTAGTATATAATGTGAGCTTAAACGAATTAAAATGTTAATTCGTAATTAAACATAAACCGTTATATTTAATTAGCAGGATTATAAATATACCGATATTTATAATTAAAGTATATATTATACGATTGTCATAATAATTGTTATATTAATATATCTACTGCAAAATGTTGTAATGGACCTTATTAATGTATGACAACATATTAGACAAATATAATATGTATAACATTATATTAAATGGAAGCTAATATAACCGAAAAAGAGTCCAGATACACTCTAAGTATTTCGGTCAAAAGAGGTAACTAAATAAGAGAAAAATAATCCCTTATTTTTCCTTAGTTGTGCCGTGAAAACAAAAGAGGGGAAAAAAAATTCTAACCTAATTTCTATTCTCTCAACTTGTGCCTCCATCTCACACAAAACACAAAATAATAAAAAGTTAACTGTAACTTTTAATTCTTTTTCTAGCAATTACAAGGGCATATCTCAATCAGTCTTGGGTGTTACGATTAGGAGGATATCTGTGTTGATATCTGTTCTTAGGCCGAATTTTGCTAGGACCAAAGGTTAAATTCGCTTTCTCTATATTTTATATCGTTTTCGTATTAATGACTTGCAATTCATATTATATAATTTTGTTATAATCCTAAATTTTAAGGGGATGTAAACAGTTATTTCCCACAAGTGGTATCAGAGCATTTGGTTACAAAATTATATTATATGTTTTTCATTTTTATGAAATATAAATTTGAGAAAAAAATAAATTTTGTTGATAAAACCGAAAAAAAAAAAATTGATCTCACGGCTATTTTTTTTTTAGCCGTGTGTTTTTTTGTTTTTTTTTTAGGGTTTTGTGTTTTTCATTGTTGATTTATTGATATTGTTATTTTAATAGGTTAAAATTCAATATAATAAATTTGTGGTTGTTTTAAATTGATAAGGATTAAATTAAAACAAGATGGAATTGTTTTGTTTTTGTTGTTGCTATTGTTTTCGGTCTCATTGTTTTAAATTGATATTTTTTGTATAATGATTCAATTTTAATGATGTTCAAAGCGATTGTGATTAAATGAATATATGGATAATCGATTTAATCATGATTTAGATGTTCATTTTAAAAGGTTAAATTGAATAATCTAGTTTGAATCAATATTTAATAACGATTAGATATTGAATTTTGTATCGATCTAGCAATATAGGCAACACCGGAAAAAAAAAAATTTCAGTACTGCTGCCCGTGTTACTGTGCTGCTACTGTTGAAAAAAAAAAAAAAAAAAAATTTCCTGTTTTTTTTTTTGCTGTTTACAGCAGTTTTTTTGTATTTATTTTACTGTTTTTCGGTTTTTGGTTTAAACCGTTAGAAAGAAAGATAAAAAAAAAAAAAAAAATTTTACTGGTACTGTTCACGGTGAACAGTGATCCGTAAGAAAAAAAAAATTATGTTTGTTTTTTTTTTTTGACATTATAAAGATAATGTTTGTTTGTTTGTTATTGTGAAAAGGTTCACAATAATGATACCCGTTTATTTTAAAAAGGTTTAAAATAAAAATGGATTATGGATGATTAAAATTGTTGTGCGCAATTAAGGAATTGTCACATAATTTTGATCGGTTTGAATGGTGGTTTGGATAATTAATCAACATAATTAATGAATTATGTTTTGTAATATTAATTTATATAGTTGATGCATTTTTGTTGAATGAATGAATGAATGGTTTATTTTACGTATTTTTGCAATTGGTTGAAAAATGTAATACCTAGTGTGGCTTTAGTTAATCATGTTTTCGTAATGATGAAAACATGGTTTGGTTGTAATTTTGAGATCTCGAATCTCCTTTTATTTTTCTTTTAATTATGTTTTGGAATTAGAATGTAAATAGGTTTATTTTGTAATTTTTAAAATGTAATTTTAAGAAGACTAGAGACGGAGATCGGATGCTCACTCCCGCTGCATGGACCAAGATGAAACAAAGTCAAGCTTCTCGGGTCCATAAGGATGGATTCCAAACTTGTATTTACTGTTCATTTTGGTAGATAGGCCACACTAGGACCGTTGTAATAGTTTACGTATTTTTCCGTTCTTTTGTTTTTCATTCACATGTTAAATAACTGCATCATATTCCGCCTAAACCAAACCACCTAAAATGCATGAAAAATGTTTCATATAGTTTGAATTTTCATCATAGACATACAGATGTCACTCGTTCATAGGGCCATCACCTTAGTCTAAATCATTCACGAAATGCTAGAATTTGTTCACTTAAAATGAATTAAATTTAAGATGATGGGATCTTCCTCTAAAATGAAAATTGAGATTAGTCTTTATAGGAAAAACTTCTATGAACCCCTTCTTCGTCGGAAGTCATAATATGACCCCTTCTACGTTGGGTAAGTAGTGAGTGTTGACCTATTTTATCTCAACATTATAGTACGAGTAATATCTCGGGATTATAATGGACTATAAGATAGAATTTACAGAAATTTATCGACCGAGAATTCTAAAGGTAGAATTAGCCAAAAGGTTGGCTTATCAATTTACAGAAATTGAGTCTTGGGATCATTTATATAATTCTTGAGGGAGGTCAATTGTATAAATGCTTGAGTCATCGCATTAAACAGTTTTTGCATTAAGACTTATTTTTAAAACGATGAAACTTATCATAATTTTTTCTTCTTTTCACAGTTTCTTGAATACGTTATATACAGATATAACTGCTTAAAATAACAAATGGCTGGACGTACAGACGACCCAATGCCAAGTGCTACACTCGCTCGCGAGTCCTGGCTAAAGATCTTTATGGACAACATGAATCAGTCCACGCGACTGAAGAATGACGGGTCCAACTTTGCGGACTGGGAGGCGGCATTACGGAATGCTGCCATTGCTGACGGAAAGCTCAAGTACTTGACGGACAACATAAATCAGTCCATCCAGGAGTTCGGCTCGAGATAAGCCTCTAGCCCTACTTTAGCTAGCATGTCCCTTGTCAAGTTGAACATGCCTAAGGCATGGAGGGTGTTTGGGCAAAAGAATTTGGTGGCTACAAGAGGGTGAGTGGTTATTTGATCCCAAATTTTCTTATGTTGAGCTTGCAACCTCTCATAGCCCATAAACACCGCTTCTACTTCGGTGTCGGGCTCACTCACCGCGGCCCTCTTATTTTTCCCTTTGCCAAACAATCTAGAGATCTTGGGTGCCATATCTGCAAATATTAACAAACAACACACTACAACAACAAGTAATCACTCGAAAGATTTTTCACTCAAGCAATTCAACAAACACTTGGTGTGCAACAATTTCTACACCTCAAGAAGCTAGTGTTTGTTGAATTTCTTTTCCTTACTCAGAAAACTTTGCCCAATCCTAACTACACAATCAATCAAGGGGAAGGGGGAACTCAACCTAAGACTAATTCTAGCCTAATTCGAGCAAAAACTTGAAAAACAATGAAAAAGTTGAGTATGAAGTTATACGTTTGCTTTTCCACAAGATTCAAGCTCCTTGATGATTAGATTAGGTAGGGAATCCGACAAAGAACCTTAAAAACCCAGCAAAAGACCCGAAAAAACGAATTTGAGGGAAAAAAGTCTAGTTTTCCAAAACGGATTTTCTGAGTTTTTGAGTGATTGAGATTGATTTTGGGGTTATTGAAGGTAGAATAATGATTAGGAAGAAGAATTGGATTGATTTTGATGAAAGATTTGAGTGAGAAAGATGGATTTTTGAGGGATTGGGGGTTGGGTTTGGTGAGTTTGTCGTGAAAGATGAAGGTTGAAGGTGTGTTTTTGTTTTATGAAGAACACGGGCAAAAGGAGAACAAAATACTGAAATCTGCCTTCGACGCTGGCTGCGTGCCTGCGTCATACGACGCAGGCTGCGTCCTACGACGCAGGCTGCGTCGTCCACTGCCGGATCACATTGCCTTTTGCACTTAGCCAAATTTTGGCTAAGTGTTCCAAACACCTCCATACTTGCATTTTCACTCCAATGGTCCATGATAACCTCCAATATCCAAATTCCATCGATTCCCGAACTTTTTATCCGTGGCACGCATCCCGAGGCGGCCGAAAACTCGCAAAACTTCACAAAATCGTTAGTAACTTCAAAAAAAATTTTGTTTGATGCAATGTCTAACTAATTTAAAACAACTCAAATGCTAAGATTTAACAAAGAAACTTCAAAGAAATATTCACAAGGATAGAGTATGTACATGGTTTGCCGTTTATTTAGAGTCGATGGCTCGACTTAGCTATTTCAAGCTTTTCAACTTTGATAAATGGGGTCTTCAAGCAAGACCTCTTCTTCCCCCTCCCGGGCACATCCTTGGAAGTAGTGTTTGAGACGGTGGCCATTCACCTTGAGGAGCTTTCCATCCCCGGGCCCCTCCACTTCAATAGCTCCATGGGTAAACACTTTCTTGACGGTGTAAGGTCCAAACCATCTTGACCTCAACTTGCCCGGAAAGAGCTTAAACCGGTTTTGGAACACAAGAACTTTATCACCCTCCTTGAAAACTCGACGGTTTATCATCCCATCATGCCATCTCCTTGTTTTCTCCTTGTAGATGGAAGAGTTCTCATAAGCATCTTGGCGAATTTCTTCAAGTTCTTGTAATTGAAGCTTTCGGTGCATACCGCTCTCATCTTGGTTTTGGTTGAAAGATTTGATAGCCCAATAGGCTTTGTGCTCAACCTCCACGGGGAGGTGGCAAGCCTTGCCATAGATGAGACGGAATGGGGACATGCCAATGGGGGTTTTGAAAGCGGTCCTATATGCCCACAATGCATCAACTAGCCTCTTACTCCAATCCTTTCTATCCGGGTTGACCGTCTTTTCAAGTATTCCTTTTATTTCACGGTTGGAGAGTTCGGCTTGCCCGTTTGTTTGTGGGTGATAGGCCGTGGAAATTTTATGAGTCACCCCATACCTCTTGAGAAGGCCTCCAATCACCTTGTTGCAAAAATGGGTCCCCCTATCACTAATGATAGCCCTTGGAAAGCCAAACCGGGAGAATATGTTCTCTTGAATGAAAATGGCCACTACCTTGGCATCATCGGTGCGGGTAGGAATTGCTTCAACCCATTTTGACACGTAATCTACCGCCAAGAGGATGTATAAATAACCACCGGAATTAGGAAAAGGGCCCATAAAATCAATTCCCCACACATCAAAAATCTCACAATATAGAAGAGGTTGTTGTGGCATCTCATTTTTTTTTGTCAAATTCCCCACCCTTTGACATCGGTCACAAGTCTTTACAAATTTGTGGGTATCTTTAAAAAGGCTTGGCCAAAAGAAACCGCATTCAAGCACTTTTCTAGCGGTTCTTTGTGGCCCAAAATGTCCTCCACAAGCATAGTCATGACAATGATGTAAGATGGAAGGGATCTCACTCTCGGGCACACATCTTCTCACAAGTTGTTCTTGGCAAAATTTCCACAAGTAAGGATCATCCCATGTATAGTACTTGGCATCGAATTTGACTTTGCTCTTTTGATGAGAAGAGAAATGGCTTGGAAGCCGCTTTGTCACCAAATAGTTGACCATGGTAGCATACCATGGCTCCTCCGCTTGTATAACATAAAGTGACTCATGAGGGAGACCTCCTTCAACCTCCTCAAGAGGGCATGATGGTCTTCCTTCATGGTTTAGCCGGCTCAAATGATCCGCCACCACATTCTTCACTCCTTTCTTGTCTTTTATTTCCACATTGAACTCACTTAGGAGAAGGATCCATCTCAAACACCTTGGCTTTGCATCCTTATTTGCCACAAGGTATCTAATGGCGGCATGATCGGTGTAGATGATCACCTTTGTGCCCAAGAGATAAGATCGGAATTTTTCTAGAGCATAAATCACACCAAGGAATTCCTTCTCTGTCGTGGAATAGTTCTTTTGAGCATCATTCAAGAGGGTAGAAGCATATTGGATCACATGGGGTCCCTTGTCACTCTTTTGACCCAAAACCACTCCCAATGCATAGTCACTTGCATCGGTCATGATTTCAAATGGAAGATCCCATCGTGGTGCTTGAATAATTGGTGCGGTGACCAATCTCTCCTTCAAGTCATTGAATGCTTTCCTACATGAGTCATCAAAAACAAATTCCGCTTCTTTGTGCAAAAGCTTACATAAGGGGTTAGCAATCTTGGAAAAATCCTTAATAAATCTCCGGTAGAAACCGGCATGTCCGAGAAAAGACCTAATGTCTCGGGTGTTAGAGGGATAAGGTAAAGTTTTTATGATGTCAACCTTAGCCTTATCCACCTCAACCCCCCTTTCCGACACTACATGTCCTAAAACGATGCCACTAGTCACCATGAAATGACATTTTTCGGAGTTTAAAATGAGATGAGACTCTTGGCATCGCTCTAAGACAAGAGCAAGGTGTTTTAGACATGCATCATAGGAGTCCCCATGGACGGTGAAATCGTCCATGAATACTTCTATGATCCTTTCTACATAGTCGGAGAAAATACTCAACATGCACCGTTGAAAAGTTCCCGGTGCATTACACAAACCAAAGGGCATACGACGATAAGCAAATGTACCAAATGGGCATGTGAATGTGGTCTTGACTTGGTCCTCGGGTGCGATTGGGATTTGAAAATACCCCGAGTACCCGTCAAGGAAACAATAGAAAGCTTTTCCCGCTAGTCTTTCTAACATTTGATCAATAAATGGTAGCGGGAAATGGTCTTTCAATGTAACCGCATTCAAGCGGCGGTAGTCAATACACACCCTCCAACCGGTTTGTGGTCGGGTGGAGACCAAGTCTCCTTGTGCATTCTTGACTACCGTCACTCCTCCCTTTTTGGGTACGACTTGAGTTGGGCTAACCCAACGAGAGTCGGAAATAGGGAAAATGATACCCATTTGCAATAGCTTAATTACCTCTTCTTGCACTACCTCCGCCATGGGTGGATTGAGCCTCCTTTGGGGTTGTCGGACCGGTTTGGCATCCACTTCAAGCCGTATCTTGTGCATGCAAGTCACCGGGCTTATCCCTTTTAGGTCCGCTATGCTCCACCCAAATGTTTCCTTATGCTTTTCAAGTAGTGATACCAATTTGTCTTCTTGGTCCTTGGTGAGTGTGCTTGAAATGATAAGTGGTAGGGTGTTCTTGTCCCCTAGAAAGATGTACTTCAAATGGCTTGGGAGGGTCTTCAACTCGACCTTCGGGGGCTGGATTATGGAAGGAAGGGGCTTGTGGAGTGGAATACTCAAAGCAAACAGCTCGGACAAGTTTGCCAGTGCAGGACGCAGGCTGCGTCGTGTGACGCAGGCTGCGTCGTGTGACGCAGGCTGCGTCGAGCACTGCCTTGCCCTGTTTTCAGCATCTCTATGACGTTGAGCTCCTCATATGTTTCTATGGGCTCTTCCCTCTCCAAGTCTTCAAGACATTCCTGCACATCAACGGCCAACAACAAGCGCAAACCTTCCTCTTCCATGGGGTTAGTTAAAGCTACCTCGAGTGGGTCTCTATCACAAAGTTTATACATTTGATTCACTAATGGTTCAAAGATATCCAAGAAGAAACAAGATTTATGGTCACTCGGGTGCCTCATGGAGTCATATATATTGTAAGTTAATCTTTTCCCTTCAAATTCCATAGTCAAGCACCCGTTTGAAACATCGATCTTGGTATTTGAAGTTTTCATAAACGGCCTACCAAGAAGGAGAGGGGTGGCACTAGAGCTAGATTCCATATCTAAGACGTAGAAATCCGCCGGGAAGACAAGATTATCGACTTCCACTAGCACATCCTCTACCATGCCCTTGGGGTAAACACTAGACCTATCGGCAAGTTGAATGACTACCCCGGTCTTAGTTAACGGTCCTAAGCCTAGGGTCTCATAAATAGATAAAGGCATGACATTTATAGAAGCCCCAAGGTCTAGCATGGCACGTTTAAAACTCTTTCCCCCAATAGTGCAAGGGATGGTGAACATGCCCGGGTCTCCACATTTCTTGGGTAAATTTTGTTTGAAAATGGCCGACACATGTTCACTCACCCTAACCTTATGGGTTCCCTTCTTAGGATTTCTTCTAGGTGTGCAAAGTTCTTTCAAGAACTTTGCATACCTAGGGACACTATTCAACAAATTTAGAAGAGGAATGTTTACCTCACATTTCCGGAAAGTCTCATATAAGTCATTCTCCTTGGCATACTTCCTAGTGCTTATCAAAGCACTAGGAAAGGAGACTTCCGGTATGTACTCTTCCACTTCATCATCTTCAATAGTGTCTTTGCCCTTCCTTGAAGTGTCTCCCTTGGGGTCCTTGCTTGTGGATCCTCCTTTCTCATTCCTCGATATCTCTTCTTGACCAACCACCAATTCTCCTTAGTCTTCAATCTCCAAAGTTTCCATCTCAAGATTCTTCATCTTTTCCTTTCCTTTTCCAAGGGGGTTTACTTCCAACTCTTTGCCTCCTCTCAAAGTCATGGCACTAGCATTTTCCCTCGGTGGGGGAATGGTTTGAGATGGGAATCTTGTGGAGCTTGAGGCTTGGGATTTTGACAAATTTGAGGCCATTTGGGATAGTTGGGTTTCCAAATTGTTCACCCTAAGGTTGTTAGCCTCCCTATCCTTTCTTGCTTCCTCTCTATCCCTCCTTGCCTCCTCCCTATCCTTCTCTTGATTTGCAAGGAGTGTTTGCAAGATGTCACTCAAGTTCCCTTGAGAAGAAGAATTCCCTTGATTTGGACCTTGGTTTGGTTGTCTTTGGGATTGAGAATTATTTGGAAAATTTGAGTTGTTGGGTCTTGGGTTGTTGAAATTTCTTTGGGGATTTTGGTTGAAATTAGAGTTTCGGTTTTGGGTTGGATTTTGGGCTCTCAAGTGATTGAATTGGCCATTTTCAAAACTCTTTGATTTGTCTCCTCCCCACCCCAAAATATCACGATTTCCCACTTGGTTATACATTCCTCCACCACTTGGGTTTCTAGCATTGTAATTCCCATACCCCATGGCATTGACACTCTCCATGGTGGCTCCTTGCTTGATCATGATGTAACATGTATTTGTAGCATGGTCACCTCCACAATAAGAACATTCAAGTGATTCGGGGTGTTGAGAAAATGAGCTACTTTTGTTGACAACCAAGTTGGACACCATGCTTTTGAGTTCACCCATCTCTTGCATGATTTTGTGATTTTGAGAGGCATAGGGATCTTCCATGGAAGATACATTTCTAGAGCTTCCTCCCCTTTCATTTTTCCTCCCGTAGCTTCTTGTGTTCATAGCCAACTTCTCAATAATGTTGTTGGCCTCGGCCACATTAAGTGTATCAATGCCACCTCCGGTGGCGGCTATAATCATCCGTTGGTCGTTTTGGCATAATCCTTCATTGAAGGCCGTCAATAGATCGTCCCCCGACATCCCATGATAAGGGCACCTTGCCACGAGGCTTTTGAAGCGCTCCCAATAGTCATAGAGAGTTTCCCCCATGTCTTGCTCAATGGTAGTGATGAGCTTCTTTGAGTGGTTATGCCTTGAATCCGGGTAGTATTTCTCAAGAAATTTCTTCTTCAAACCCACCCAAGTATTGACGGAATGGGCCGGAAGACAAAATAACCATTCCTTAGCGGCATCTTGTAAAGAGAACGGAAATGCCCTAAGCTTAAATTGGTCTTCGGTCACTCCTTGGGGGATGGCCCCTTGGCATATCATGTGGAATTCGGCCAAGTGCCTATTGGGATCATTCCCCACCATTCCATGAAATCTAGGCAAATTATGGACAAAGAACCCCTTGAGCTCGAAATTTACATCCCCCATGGGAGGGTATGCGATACACAACGGTTGCTCTTCATAGTTTCTTGCCCGGATTTCGCCAATAGTTCTATTATCTTCCATTTCGGGTGGGTAGATGATGTTCAAGGGTGGTGGTCTCCTAGGAGGTGACTCAAACACTTGTTCTTGTGGTTCTTGAAAAATATTGTTCCCAAACTCCTCTTCACTAGGCTCCCTCCAAAAGGGTCTCCTATAGAGGGGATTCGAAAACAACCAATTGGAAATGCTACTTGAGGATGGGTCAATGTCTTGGTCACCAAGTCCTTCTTGTGACCTAGGCATAAACTCTTAAAAACAACTCCACAACACAATTAGTAACTTCAACACCAAGTAACCTACAAACAATACAAAAAGAAATATTTGAAAAACAATCTAAACAAAGTATGACACTAACAAGAGTTCAATTTGAATATTTAGCTATATTGCCTTCCCCGGCAACGGCGCCAAATTTGACGAGCTTAAAAGCGGTGTCGTTAAATCCACTAATTAGTTACGATCAAATAACAATTTATAACTCCTAGACCAACACAAACTATCTTAAATAAAGGTAGTAAAATGGTAAGAATAGGGTCGAACCCAAGGGAAAGCGGTATTAGCTAGAATACTCTAATCTAGACTCTTGCAAAACATCAATTGACAAAATTAATAACTCTAATCACAAATTGAGACACTAATTACTAATTAAGATACTAATCAAAACAAAGACTTAAATTAATTACAAACTATGATATTCACAATGGAAAACATGTAGATAACAAATAAGGAGAAAGTTTTTCATGAGAAATGATTATCAAGTCTAGAATTACCAACAACAACTAAATACTCAAAGATTCAAATAAGGAGAAGTAACTTAGTGCAATTATCCCAAGTTCCTCCACAAATAACAAAGTAAAGACCCCTCCTTTCATTCCTTCTCTAATTATCTATTGCAAGCTTCTAAGAATTAGCCACCATGAATTAAACCATCCATAAATGACACAATACAACTCTACTAATACTTATTAAAACATAAGCATACATAAAGATGCAAGCTTTAAGCACAAAACCATAGATACATGCTAGAATCATGTAATAAAACATTAAACCATGTCCTAAATACACAATAACCCAAGTTCCACTCAAAAGATTCCAACTTTTAAACCAAAGTTACAATCTTTCAAAGTTGCTTCAACAAATACCAAGACAAATCAACCAAATTCATCAAGACAAAGCAATTAAATCAAACAAACAATTACTAAGATGGTTAGTCTTAACAACAATTCATTTAACAATGAAATTCAAACATAGGAAAATGGAATTAAATAGAGAAGAAAGGATTATAAAGGTCTTACAATGCTAAAAGGGAAGAACTTGTTCAAATTAAACTAAGCAAAAGAAGATTAGCTACTCATAGTCTTCATATTACAACCAATTTCTAAGTAAAAACTCATTACAAGAGCCAAAGTTTTAAGAACAAAAGTAGAGAAACCTAAGGAAAATGTATTGTTGAATGTTGAATGCTTCATCCCCTTCTCTCTCTTCAGCCTTCTTCTTTTATACCCTTGGTCCGCAAACCTAGGAGCCTTGAAAGGTGGGCTTCCAAAAGACAAGACGAGAAAATTGAAGAAATCCCGTGCTGAGAGATGACGCAGGCTGCGTCCTACGACGCAGGCTGCGTCGTGATGACGCAGGCTGCGTCCTACGACGCAGGCTGCGTCGAGCACTGCCAAATTTTTGCCTTGCTTTCCTTCTTGACTTTCGTTGACCCATGGACTTTTGGCCCCGCCTTGACTTCCATTGACCCATTGGGCTTGGTCTTCATACCTTGGTGATTCATTGCTAGCCCACTCCAATTTCCGGGTTTTTGGGTCTCGGGTTTTCGGGTTTGACTTTCATTGACTTTCGGGATTTGACTCTCAAAATTGACTTAAAATACTAAATACTAACATTATTACAAAAACTAAAATTAACATAAAACAAAGCTAATGACCCGTAAAAAGTAGAACGAAAGACTCTAAAAATTACTACTAGACACGACAATATTTGACGTTGTCAATCATCAAATAGTTATTACAAAACCGTATGGTGATTACATTTACCAAGCTTCAACCACAATCAAATGATCATGATACAACATAGACTAATTGTTATGACTCCAATGGGTGAGCTGTCTCCTTCGTCAACAACCCATCCCCAACATCTAAAGCCAATGATAACCTGCTAGAATACATTGTTCACCATTTGTCAGAAATATCAAATGGGTATCCGTAGGGTTAAAAACATCTACAAGGCCAGTAACAAATCATATAATCAATCATACGCATACAATAATACAAAAAGCACCACACCACAGTGCCATCAACAAGCACACCATCACAACCACCAACCGTGTCCGGGTCACGACTATGGACACCAAGGACCCTTTGCAGTGGATCAGCCCCAAAACCAAGATCATTAATATGCACATCCTCCTTTGTGACGTGACCCACAATAATAAGCGGCCTCGAGTCGTGAAGACAACCTCCCGTGATTGCTGCAATAACAACGCCACCACTACAACACCAACATCACAACCAAAACAATCAACAACAATTTCCACAATCATATCATAAATAACACACCATCAATCATGTAAATAAAACTGAGTAGGAAAACCATACCTTTAGCATTTCGCACATAGACACGCATTCTTGAATATCACATGAAACACACATCAATTCTTTGCCTACAATATCAATCACATACTATTACGACTAATAAATATCACCTTAATTATTCAACTGAGACCGCATACGAGACTTACAAAGTGTAAGAACACTTAACCATATTGACATCTCAAGATAATCTACTTGATTTCTTCCCGGATCACACCACAAGCACGGGTTAGAGATAGAGAGAATAATGATATACGATGGGAAACTGACACTCTTAGGGTTTAGAGGGAGAGAGAAACTAAAATAAGAAAATAAGAAATGATTCATATTGACGTAGTTTAAATAACGTAACCGTTGACGTAGAACCATTTGACTAAGTGCGGCTACTCAGTCGAGTGCCTCATCGAGTGTATCCTAACGCACACATTTCCTTGTCCTAGAATCAAATCCTAGGGGTCTAACCCCTAAATAAGGTTCTACAAAGCGGGTATTAGAAATTACTAGGGGTGGGTTAGAGATTTCGACGAGAATCAATTGAGGACGGAACCGATGAGGATGGGAGAGCGAGGGGCGACGATGATCTCCAGAGTTGGGACGAAGGGCGATCATCGGCGATCATCGGCGCCGTCACTGGTGACGGTGGTGGCGGTGTTGGTGGTAGTTGGTAAACTCCTGATGCGAATTCGATACGTCTTTCAGAGGATCAATCATTTAACGGGTGACAACATATGGATTAATGGCTTGACTGGATTTATTGTTTGTCATTATATTTATTAATAATTATCCTTAATAATGTTTTGCTTAATTACATAATAATAGCTAGTTTTTATGTCTATCATTATGTGACATAATAACTAGTCTTAATAGGTGTCTTTTAGGTTTTCTTTTAGTTGTTTGTTAAGGCTATAAAAGAGCCATTTCAATTGCTTTTGTAGAAGAACACAAGATAAGAATAAAAGAAAAACTTTTGATTGTCGAGTTTCAATCAGTTACTTGTTATTGTTTGACGCGTTTTCAAACACTAACCCGAAATGTAATCAATAGGTCTTGATTATAGTTCACCATTGTTCGAATTATAGGTCTAATTCGAGCAAATATCCCATTGTTTTGAGATCTTGACGGATTTCAAAGCAAATATCCTTTATTTTATCATTAGTCTTTTCTCTTTTAAAACGCTTCCGCAAAATTTCGTATCATATGGTATCAGAGCTTAGGCTCTTGATTTCCTTAAATTCAATACGGTCCTAGGCGCATCAAATTCAAGTGTTGAAATTCTGATTGCGATTGGAATTCAAGGGTTAAACTCGAGCGAGGTAGTTCGAGGGTTAATCGGTTTTGATCTCTGGAGCACCTTCTAGTAACTTGTTATTTAAGGGGTGGAAGTAAAAAAAAAAAAAGTTACTGTTTTCGTCAGGGTACTATTCATCAAAAAAAAAAGTTATTGTTTTCGTCTGGTACTATTCATCCGGAAAAAAAAAAAAAAAAATCCTACTCGTCGAGTACTGTTAATCCAGAAAAAAAAAATATTGTTCACGTTAGGGTACTGTTCATCCGGACAGAAAAAAAAAACAGTAAGTCATGTCGGAATTGTTCTTATTTGAAAGCACCTACGAGGAGATCGATCCTGGGGGATTACATGATATCAAGAATCGGGTCGATTCTTTTCAAAGAAAGGGAGTATGATGCGAATTCGATACGTCTTTCAAAGGATCAATCATTTAACGGGTGACAACATATGGATTAATGGATTGACTGGATTTATTGTTTGTCATTATATTTTTTAATAATTATCCTTAATAATGTTTTGCTTAATTACATAATAATAGCTAGTTTTTATGTCAATCATTATGTGACATAATAACTAGTCTTAATAAGTGTCTTTTAGGTTTCTTTTTAGTTGTTTGTTAACGCTATAAAAGGGTCATTTCAATTGTTTTGGTAGAAGAACACAAGATAAGAATAAAAGAAAAACTTTTGATTGTCGAGTTTCAATCAGTTACTTGTTATTGTTTGACGCGTTTTCAAACACTAACCCGAAATGTAATCAATAGGTCTTCATTATAGTTCACCATTATTCAAATTATAGGTCTAATTCGAGCAAAATACCCCATTGTTTTGAGATCTTGACGGATTTCAAAACAAATATCCTTTATTTTATCATTAGTCTTTTCTCTTTTAAAACGCTTTCGCAAAATTTCGTATCAACTCCTCCATGAAAATGGTAAAAGAAATGAAAAAAAAGGGTAAACAAACATCAACAAAGGGACTGGTAAAATTTCCATTCTCTTTCCCTTTCCTTAATATCCCTAACTAGACCTGGGAAAATAAACAAAACTCGAAAAATCGATCGAAAATATCTGAATTGATAATCGATCGAACATTCGATATGAGTCACCCGAATAGTACCTGAAACCCGACTAAATCCGAATTGAATAGTAATAATCGAATGATACCCAAATATGAATATACTTTAACCGGTAGGAACTGAACAGATTGAAATAACTCAAAATATTTATTTTCAAATAAAAACACTAATATTTTAGGTGTTATATCATTGATTCTTTATTTTTTAATTAATGGTATTAAGAATTATGACACTCAAATTGAAGAGCATAAAGTACATTTAAGCTAATTTTTTGACAATCAACTAAATAACAGTATGACCTAAAACTTAATTAAACTAAACTGATATTTACCCGAGCCAAACAGTACCCTACTCGAAATAGCTTAAACCGATTAAGGGGGTAAACTGAAAAATCTGATCGAAATGGAACTAGAGCCAAGTTATAGTTAGTCTGAGTTAAATAAAGCTGATTTAACTCGATCCGAAACCAAATCGAATGACATGTTTGTCAGGTCTACCCCAAATCAAACAGCCCCTTATGGCCATCTAGTCACTTAAAGTAACAGAAGTAGATAGAGTATAGAACCCAAGCGAAAAGGCTACGGTTACACTCGGTGTATAGAATCGTCTATACACCACCAGTAATATTTTGACACATGGCAAAGATGGACCAATAGTAGCATATTTTATACTCCATCTTCTATAGTCAGAATCTATCCAAAATTTAGATATTATTTCATATTAATATTTAAAAAAATTACTCCTTCCAATCCTATCCAAACTAGCCACTTGCTTTTGGGTGGTCTTCGAGGCAAAGCTTTGACCGCGTTTTTTTCCTTTATATATAGAATTATTTTACAAAAAATATAATTTTATGAAAGATATTTCCGTGACAAAACCAAATATATTACTTCCGTCTTTCAAAGTTCTATATATTCCGATCTATAAACGGTCAAAGTTTTGAAAGTTTGACCTTTACAAAGCAAATGGGTAGTTTGGATTGAATTGGAGGGAGTATTTCCTAAAAAAAATTATGAAAAATCTTTATTTCTTTTACAATTTAGTAATTACTTTATTAAGTTTTTCTTAAATGGCTAAAAATAATTTAGTAATTATTTTACCAAGACGACGTCCTTCCCCAATTATCAAATCGGCCAACTTGGTCAACACAAAAGCAATAAAGTCTGTACTTTTGTTTAACGGAAGTCAGCCCTTCCTCATTCACAATTTTAGCATTTAATTTTCACTAAATTATTGGCGGTAATTTTTTCAGTAAAAACATGTTTTGATTAGGTTGTATTTTCACTGATGGCATAGGTTCGGTGGTGGTGGAGCGTGGGTAGAGAGCGGTGGCTGGTGGTTCGACTGGTGTTGGATGATGGTGGTTAATTGGTTATGGCGTCACAATATGGTTGACGGGTTGTAGTATTGACGTGGTAGCATCTTCCCATTTTTTTTTAGTATTAGTATTTTAAGTAACTTTAATACTCCCTCCAATCCAATCCAAACTACCCACTTGCTTTTTGGTGGTCTTCGAGGCACGGCTGTGACCGCGTTTTTCTTCCTTTATATATAGAATTATTTTACAAAAAATATAATTTTATGAAATATATTTCCGTGACAAAACCAAATATATTACTTCCGTCTTTCAAAATTCTTTAAATTCCGATCTATAAACGGTCAAAGTTTTGAAAGTTTGACCTCCAAAAAGGAAGTGGGTAGTTTGGATTGGATTGGAGGGAGGATAAAAATACAAGAAGTGATAATTCACAAACATAAAATATAAATATTCCAATAATCCAATAAAATTTTACCTAAAAACTTCACTTTCCCTCTCAGTTCATATTCTCCCCATAGAAATATCCCTCCAAACTCAAGTAAAGATTCTGCGATATGTCATATTATTATTGGCAGTGTAACCGTATCACTTTCCGAAACCAAGTATATAAAATGATCTATCAACATGTAGATAACGTATTCTTATATAGTACGGAGTCAAAAAGCAATTACAATATCAATAATATATTTCTCTAATTTCTAACCTGATTCTTTATTCATACGATAATGATCTTCTCAGTTCAATAAAATAATATCTACGTATATAATATAAGAGAAAAGTTGGAAGATCATTTTAATATGGGGAGAGTACAGGTAGGGCTGTTCATATTTATACCCGGACCGGCGAACCGGACCTGACCAGACCGTAAGGCCAGACCGGACCGGATCTGCCATACACAGGTCCGGTCTCCGGGTTACATAAAAGGAACCAACCGGTCTCCGGTCCATACAGGTCCAAAACCGGGGTTTACCCTCTGAGAACCGGTTCAGACCGGCTGTACCTTTAATTTGAGGGGAAAGTATGACACGCTGACTTATTGAATAATGAAGGCAGAAGATTTTCAAAAACTCAAATATGGCATATAAAACGTCTTGTGCTTGGATTCTTGGCAAGTTGGAGTAGATATGGTCAATTGGTCAACTTACCTATTAAACTAATTCCTATTGTTTAGGAATCCCATATTAAATAGGTACATAAATATTACCTGTTTTGAAAATTTTTAGATTTAAGGAAATAATTTCCTTTTAATCTATGTACATTTCCTTCTTCACAAATTTTCATTTGTGACGGGACGACCCGTCGCAAGCTTGCGACGGGTCAAATTCCCCTCACAAAGAACAAGTGGGGGGGCAAGTGGGGGACAAATGGAGCACCCCACTTGCCTTATCACTTGCTCTTTGTGAGGGGGATTTGACCCGTCACAAGCTTGCGACGGATCGTCCCGTCACAAGCAAGATCTATTGATCCTTCTTTTTTCTCATTTCCATATACTGGTTACTCCACATACCACACATCTTTCCCAACTCCATCAATTATTCCGTGGGCACTCCATTTCATCTTTTCTCAACTCTGTATTCATAATCATATTTATTTACTTGTTAGAGCTAATAATTTGTTTTGAATTTAATTTTTAGAGCTAATAATCTGTTTACATTTTGTTATCTGGTTAATACTGTAAAATAATATATTTAACTTTTGTGGTTAATACGGTAAAATAATACTTCATCCGTCATAGCTATTAGTTTACATTTTCTTTTTTTAAGTGTTTTAATCAATATTTTACACTTTCTTGTTTTGGAAATGTTGTACTCTCTACTTTATTTATTAATAACATTAATAACATTAACAACATTAAAAGTAATTCTCAACTCTCTTAACATTGGTCTTTGTGTATAAAGTATTTGTTAGCAAATCATTGAAAGAGAGGGAGTACTTGTCCACGGTAGTACCTAATATAAATTCAAATCTACTTAACTGTAGGGTTTGTGTTGCTAAGGACTTGTTTGGTTGCCCTTTCAATTCATGGGAATTTGAAAATCCCATGAATTACAATATTTTGCACTTGTTTGGTTGCCAAAATCATGGAAAGTGGGAATTCCTATGGTAATTAAGTTCCTCCATTATGTAGGAAGTCACTTACCTAGCCCCCCCTAGGTAAGTGGTAATTCCCACATCAATTCCCACTTGAACTTACTTCCCATATGTAAACCAAACAACTTTTAGCTAATTCACATGAATTTCTATTTCATGTGATATTGAAGTTCATGTGAATTTATATTCCCCCATGGCAACCAAACGACCCCTAATATTACCAAAAAGTGAGTCATACCTAATTCCATTAGCAAGTATATCTTAGTTATTTTAATCACTAGCTAATCTGTTTGCCTCCCCAATAATTATACTTATATTATTTATTTAATCAAAAGTACAATATGATTAAAGAATAATTACTTGCTCCTATTATTGGTCAGAAGGTATGACAACGTTAAATTAAGATGATAAATATAATCGCGGTACTATGATTAATATACTGAGTAATCAATCACTTTCACCACACTAATGCCACAATAATTAAAACTAGTTTAAGATTTTAACCAAAAGTTGCAAATCCTATAGCGTTAAAGTCATATTCTCAAGTGATTTAAATGTGATGTTTTATGGTGTACTCATATTTTATTAGGATTTATAGGGTCTGGTAAAAAAAAAAACGTGTTTCAATAACATTTTTTAGATTTTTTTCCCCATCTTCTTGCTTAATTTCCACGTGCAAGTGTAGGTATGAAGTTCTTTTTATATACTAGCACTTTTACCATGTTCTAATTATGATTAATAATTCAATACAGTAACATTTATATATGTTCTAGATTTCTTTCCTACAAAAAAAATATTCTAGTTCCTTGTATTGTTCATCAATATAGAGCTTGATGTACTTATGTGCGAGTAAGTTGGTGCCAAAATCGTAAAACTCATCTACCATACGTCCATACATGAGCGGATGAGCCCATATACTAAGGAGTTGTTTGGTTACATACGAGAACTTACAATGTGTAAGAAGTGTCATATCACATAATTTTAGTATTATTACATAAACAAAAAGCAAGGAGAGAGAAGCAAAGAAAAGCCAAAGAAAATCACACATAACCATCAGTAACTCCGTCTGCTCGCCGGCGACCGCTCCGGTAACCTCTTCTGGTCGCCGGCGAGGTCTATCTTTCACCCTCAATTAACACTTTACTTATCTTTTCCTGCTGATCTCCGACCCTATCATTCTCGCCGACTTCGATCAAATTTCTGAAAATCGAATCAGGTTTGTTCCTTCTGCATGTTGTTGATTTGGCCTCTTAGACTCAATTTGTCTATTGATCGGCAAATCCCTGGTTTTATTTCGATCATTATCTCCTCCGATCATCATCGTTGTTCAGATTTTTGTATTGGGTCGATTGGTTTGGTGATTTAGCATTTATTTGCTTTTGTTGGGTTTAGTTCATCTCAGGGTAGTTGCTCCTCGTATTGTTTTTTAGTTGAATAATTTTTAGTGCTGGCTTTTGAGTCTGTTGTTGGCGGCTTCCTCTTCTCCGCATGAAAAATATGTGTTCCTCTACTAGTTCCAAGAAATTTCTTGAAAATTTTTCTTGCGCCCATGTTAACGATGGGTTTATGGAGGGTAATGGGGAGAGGATGGTAGGCCGTTTTATGAATCTTCAGGGGTCACCTTTGTGCAGGGTGAAGGAGCTTAAGGACAAGGGGAATGGGTTTTTTAGGCAAAATATTTTTGATAGGGCTGCAGCTTGTTACGATGAAGCTTGCAAGCTTCTAGGTTTAAGTATTGGAGTTAGTGTGGGTGATGATGTCCAATTTGTGTCTGATCTTGCTGTTTCCCTTAATTCTAATCTTGCGGCATGTGCCCTTAAACTTGAGGAATATCATGCTGCAGTGGACTTGTGCTCTATGATTTTGGATGCTTTCCCCCAAAACGTTAAGGCCCTTTTTCGTAGGGGGATTGCATTCACAAAGTTGAAAAGGTTTTCAGAAGCTGAATTGGATCTTCTTGAGGCTTTGGTGGTAGAGCCTAAAAACAAGGACGTCGTGAGGGAACTTGATGTGGTAAAAAATTACCTTCTCATGAAGGAGAATGGTAAAAGAACTTTAGAGGTTGCGCATATGGTAGAGGTGGATAGGATCAACAAGAAGCTTTTTCAAGTCGCTGAATCTTCTATGAAATCAAACAAATTGGAAAGTGTGAGTATTGAGGAGCCAAATGATTATAGTACTTGTGGCACGGAATCGGGAAATGAGCGTGTGAATATGGAGTTGATGAATGATCTTAGTGTTGGTGTCACTGATTTGGACACCAGTTTAAAGAATGAGGAGATTTCTATTAAATCAATTCTTGAATTCTCTAAAAAGGGGGGAGGTACCTCTAGTCTAAGGATCCCCGGACAAGCTTATCAAAAGCTCCTTAACAAAAAAGAGTTGAGCTTTTATCATAAAAGAAATTTGTCAGTCATAACAATCCGGATTCTAAATATTGTGACTACAAAGAAGGAAAGTCCAGGAAGCACTACAAAAGAAAGTTGTAAGATGAAAAAGAAGAGGAGAAGGAGGTGTCCTAGAAAGGGGAGTTATAAGAATTCTAAGAATTTGGTTGTCAACAATGAAGAGTCGCCTCCTTTAGACATCATTAATATGAATCCTGCTGGTTCTTGCACAAGTTCGAGTGCGTCTGTGTTAGGCGACAACTTCACCTCTCCAGATACCCAAATCATCCAAGAACCCTTTAAGGTTACTGTTCATGATTCAGGTTTGACTTTTGCTCATGTGATTGACCACAATGCTACTTCTTCGTGCCCTAAGGCTCAGTATGGTTCTAATGACCATCAACCTGCCTTATTATCAACTTCCTCTAATGACCATCAACCTTCCTTACTCTGTTCTTTCACGGAGAAATGTTTGTTTTCGTTTGAAAGATTTCAGTGTGGCCCTAGGACGCCTATGTTTTGCAGGTTCCCTTTCAATCATCAAATGAGAAAGAAAAAGAAAAGGAGAATAATCACTCCAAAGAAGAATTACAGCAAAGGGGATGAATCTCCAAGACACAATTTATCTACTTGCTCATCAAGTGGATCTCTCAATCGTAAATTTCTACGTCCTAGTGGCGTAAGTGTGTCTTGTTGTAGGTATTCCCCCGAAGCTCAGCTAATAAAGAAGAGGAAAGATATGTTTCCACATTTGGCCAGCTCCGATCGTCCCCTCAAGAAGCGTGCTTTATTTATCACCCCTATCCTTAGTTTAGTTACTTATTCCAATAATGTAATAATAAAATCTGACTCTGGGAGTCGGATTGGTACAATGTAAGCTACATTATCTTTACTGCTGCAAAAAAAAAAAAAAAAAAAAAAAAAAACCATAATTTTAGTATTAATGTGAATTAGAAAATATTGTTTGGTTACATGTAGGCATTGCAATTTAGGTAGGCATTCTCACTTATTTAGGGAGACCTAGGTAAGCAACTTCCTCCATTATGCAGGAATTGGAATTCATCGGAAGTTCCAATTCATGTAAATTGAGGTAACCAAACAACCTACATATTTCGCAATTCACATGAATTCAAATTCCTATTTAATTTAGTAGACAATCAAATAACCCTTAAGAATATGATATACTCCATCTGTCTCAATTATTTGTTTGATTTTTTATTCTTTGTAAGAGATATTTTAATCAAAGATAAACAAATGATTGACACAGAGAGAGTAGTACATTTAATCTATACAAACGGACGCCTTACCTTACCCAAATAATTATTATCATAAAATCCATCGTTGAAGACGTATCTAAGACCTTATAAACTGTAGTAGCTATCAAAATCATTTTATTCAAATCTCCCTTTAATATAAAAGCTGACTTTTTCCCCTTTTTTCTAGCATCATTGTCCCCACCGCATTTAATTAGTTTTTCTCATTTTCACACCAACTATCTTCTACATGAAAGTCTATAATATGATTATACTAGATTTCATGCCCGTGCGATGCACGGGTCTACATTAATGTCATTTTCATAAATTTTCTATAACAATTAACTTATAAAGATAAAAATTTTAAGAATTAAGACTATAATAAATATAATTTTTAAGAAAATAATATTGATATATTGATTCAAATTCTATTTTAAACATATTTTACCAACTTTGTCAAGACTTATGTTATGTTTGATCTATATTATGTCCCGAAAAATATTAACATAACCCTCTCATTCACATCATTTAATAGGCTTACATATGTTTTTATTGATACATTCACAACAAAAAAATGATCCAAATAACCTAAGAATTAAGCTCTCTAAGACAATACTTAAGAGACTCAAAAGATTTTGGTTTGATACATAAGTTCCTAATATTACTCATATTTGTAATCACGAGATCACTACGTTATGGTAATTGTCTGATATGGGACAATTCTACTATTTATAGAGAGTATATTCATTACACCTATATTATTTTTCAATGTGAGATAAATAACATGCTAAGAATTACACCAAGTATGATATCCTTTTTTTTTTTTTACCACGGATCTATTTATATTTTTTTCATAATTAATACAAAATTTTAAGAGCTCTCTAAAACAATATTTGAGAGACTTAAATGATCTTAAGTTGATATCTAAGTTTCAAGGACGATTTCTATTTATAATCACATGATCAGCCCAGTTTATGATATTTTTCCAATGTGGGACAATTCTTTTATTTATATGTAATTTATTTACCACACCTACATTGTTTTTCAATGTGGGACAAATAACATATTAAGTAATACACCATTAAGATGAAGATAATAATACAAACTTTTAAAAGCCCTGTATGACAATACTTAAGATATTCAAAAGATTTTTAGTTGATATCTAAGTTCAAAGGATGACTCATTTTTATAATATTTTTTATGTGAAATGAAATGTAAAAATTTTTATAGAAAAATTATAAACACCACTTGAATATAATATAGGGAATGTATATTTAAATAATTAAAAGATTTTTCACTTTATTAATTTTAATGATGTAAGTTTAACTAATGTGGAGATAATAATACATGATGTGGGACAATTGTATTATTTAATATCATACTAACTTACTAAGTGACACACCATATTTTTTATAAAATAATTAATGTTTTATTGATATTATTTATAATATTTTCCTAAATTAATTTTTGATGAAGATTTTGATATACGTACGATTATATTCTTAAGGACTCTGATAGACAATACGCAAACGACTCATATTTTTAATCATAAAATCACCTTACTTTGTGTAATTTTTCGATATGAGACCATTCTACTATTTATAGGTATTATATTCACCATACCTAAATTATTTTTTCAGTGTGAGACAAATAACACACTAAGAATTACACCAAGTATGTGCAAATAATATTAGAATATATACTCTAATGGTAGCAGCAAAACCCATGTTATTATTGGTTTGATGAAATCGTAATATTACTTTGCTGCACCGACTTATTGTCGCATGATAAACTTATATGAGTTATTTGTTTAGAATGATCTTACCTGGTTTCATAGTTTTGGTACATTTTGTTAATCATATTGATGTTTCATTCAAACTGGTCAATCATATTAATATTGGTACATTTTGTTAGAAATCATATTGATGTTTCATTCAAACTGGTCAATCATATTAATATTGGTACATTTTTTATGCATGATTTTGGTTGTATTATTAGCATAATTCAACTGCGTTGTACTTTGTTCAATTGTTATGAACTTATGAATAATGATCTTAATGGTGTAGCAATTTGGGGATTAAAAGAGAATTGTAATTGTTTTATTGGTGTAGTGTGATCCATCAATATACACTGAAATGTCAGGAAAAAATGCCCACCAAGAAAAAATGTTATGGAGTATGGAGTAGTCAGTAGTGGCTACAATATATGTGGGAATGGATAATCTTATCGTCGGAAGATGTCAAATGAAACCATTTATAGCTGCATGAGTAGTAGTTGTTTGCTCGAAATTAATCAAGCCTTTTACATGCTCATAAGTTTCAAAAATGACTTCTATTTATAATTATAGGGTCACCCTAACTTATGCTAATTCTTCGATGTCGGACTATTTTTTTTTTATATATAGTATATTCACCGCGCTTACATTATTTTCCATTATGGGTCAAATAACATACTATACCAATATAAGTAGTACATCATCGATAGTTTCTTAAATTAAATTTTAATACAAACTCATAAGAGCTATCTAAGAGAATACTTAAGAGACTCAAAAAAAATATAAAATTTATATTCCAATGAAAGCATTTTTCGCTAAAAATCCAAATATGTAAGTGTCGAAATGTTTTAATTATTTCAAATATTTAAGTGATGTTTATAATTTTTATATAAAAACTTTTACCCGGTCTTTTAGATAATATTTATGATATTTTTCTAAATTGTTTTATGATGATGTAAATTTTACTATTTTGGAGATAATGATATAAACTTTTAAGAGGTCTCTAAGACAATACATAAGAGATTCAAAAGATTTTGGGTTGATACCTATCTAAGTTCCAAAGATGACTGCTATTTATAATCATATAATCATCATAGCTTATGATATTTTTTCAATGTGGGACAATTCTATTACGTATATGTGCTATATTCACCACATCTCTAATATTTTTCAATATCGGACAAATAACATACTAAATAATTATTTCTTAAACTTTACTAAACTATTATATTAATATTAGAATAATAAAAATTATTTTAAAAGTCATTTATTTAATTTTCGCATGCGTATACTCTAATTGTATTATATTATAAAAAAAATTGGTAGCAAATAATACAAAATTTATACTCCAATGAAAGCATTTTTCGCCACGAATCCAAATATGTAAGTTTTGAAATCTTTTGCATTATAATTTTTTGCTAGATTGATAATCAAACATTTTCTTACGTAAATAATAGCTGTAATATTAAAAATATTGAATAATATCTTTTCTTAATCTTGTAAGATCTTATAATATACTTTTCCAAAAACTGAAAAAGATGATGTGAACCAATAGAATTGCTCGAAAAAAGCCTGTTTTATATATATACTAGATTTCATGCCCGTGCGACGCACGGGTCTACTTTAATGTCTTTTTCAAAATTTCCCTATAACCATTAACGTATAAAAATAAAATTTTGAAGTTTTAGACTATAATAAAATATACTCTGTAATTTTAAGAAAATAATATTGATATATTGATTCAACTTCTATTTTAAAAATATATTGCCAACTTTGTTAGGATTCAAGTTTTATTTGATCATATTGTACCCGGAAAATAATCTAAAGTACCTAAGAATTAAGCTGTCTAAGACAATGCTTAAGACACTCAACAGATTTTAGGTTGATCACCCCCATTATGTTAATTGTCCGATATGAGGCAATTCTAGTATATATAGGTATTAGTATATTCACCACACCTACATTATTTTTCAAGAATTACACCAAGTATATGCAAATAATATGAGAATTTATAGTGTAATGATAGCATTTTTTATCACGAATCTAATTATATTATTTTCATAATTAATACAAAATTTTAAGAGCTATCTAAAACAATATTTGAGAGACTTAAACGATTTTTGGTTGATATCTAAGTTACAATGCCGACTCTTATTTATAATCGCATTATCACCCGAAATTATGATATTTCCCCGATGTGGGACAATTCCTTTATTTATACGTATTATATTCACCACACTTACATTATCTTTCAATGTGGGACAAATAACATATTTAGTAGTACACCATTAAATTATTATATATGATACTTCCTTAAATTATTATTTATGATATTTTTCTAAATTAATTTTGATGATGTAAATTTCATTAAGGTGAAGATAATAATACAAACATTTAAGAGCTCTGTAAGATAATACTTAAGAGACTTAAAAGATTTTGGGTGAATATGTAAGTTCGAAAGATGACTCATTTTCACAATATTTTTTTTTTGTGAAATGAAATGTAAAAGTTTATCACATGCATGGATTAATTAAGGAGTATATATACACATAAGAGGTTTGAGCGTACATAGGATTGAATTAAATTCTTTTTGCGTAGAGTAGTTGTACTCAAGTCAAATTGTCTTCTTAGAATGATATTATTTCCTATTCTAATCATAAATCTATCTATTACTTATTTTTAGATTTAACGGTTTGTGAAAGTTGGAGACTATATTATTGGTCAATAGAATTTCGCAAAAGTTGGAAACTCCGTAATCGCTCGAAAAAAGTTTCCTTTAATAATATAGATAGATAGATTGATATTGATTATAAACAACCTAGATCTAATAATATATGTGATTTATTCTATAAGATAATAATAATACCTAATACCTTATTTAATATTCTCACAATATTTATCATATTGTGTTTCCTAATACTTTAGATATCTTAATACCCTCCTTTAAACTAATGATAATTTGCAAAAATTTCCATGAGTTTGAAATTATAATAATAGTAATGACTCAAAGCTAGAAGCATACGCAATAGTTTTCTCATATTTATAACCAGATTTATCTCTAACATTATTGTCGGATTGCTCTGACATGCAGTTTGAGGCACTATCAATTTCTACTACCCCTCCATTCTTAATCTGTATTAGCTGTTGAAGCAAATACCAATCTTAGATGCTAATTAATCCGTATTAGCTTTTGAAGCAAATAGTAATATTTGTTCTTATCTTATCTTCTTTGTTATTATTATTGTTCCCACAATATTGTTGCATTGTGTATGGTTTCTATTCTTAAGCTACCTAGCTTAATATGACATTGACGTATCATTGGAGAAAGCTAACTAAATTTGCTCTATGATAATTAAATTAGATTAACATGTGGTGAAAATTCAATATAACTTTATTTAAAATTTAATAGTTAATGTTATTAAAATCTTTAACATATTTTTTTTGTTGAAGAGACATATATAAGAGGCTTTTGACGACTATATCAAATAATTTACATGATCTATGGAATATTGTGTTAAAAATAACAGTTTTATGGGAAAAGTAAATAATAAACTGGGCCGGTGGAAGTGACCATCGTCTGATTTATAGAGAAATAACAAATTCCCACACTCGGATTAACAAACCTTGCACAACAATCTCGTCATGTAAAAAGTTAAGTAATACGGAGTATTCAATTACGTTTCTTGCCCGATTAAACTCATATATAAATAAGTATAGAAAGCTGGTGCTTTTAAGTAAATGTGTCATTTAAGTACACGAATAACATAAGGAGTACCATAAAATTGATATCTTTTCGAATTGAGTTGGCTTAGTACGGTGAAAACCTGTCATATAAAAAAATAAAGATCAAACAGTACAAAAATTATGTAGGATATTCATAGATATCCTTGAAAATATATCAGCCACACTACACATGAGACAAACCTCAAGGACGACGTTGTGTTGCAAATTGCGCATCATAAACAAACTGATTCACCACAATCTGTAATGAAAGACATAAATTTTGATGAGATCAATAACAAAATTAGTAGAATTATTGTATGCTTCTTGAAAATTGTAAATAAAATTGTAAACAAAAGACTTTCAAGCAAACAACGTAGAAGAGAGCGCATGATAAAAATTATGAAACGTGTAAAGCTTTACGAAGAATAATAATCTTGTTTTAATTTCGTAGATGCATATATACATAATAAGATAGTAGTGTTTGCATTGTCATAGGTTTTGACTACCATGGATATTACGGGTAATGGTGTTTAGAAAACTTGATACATAGATTAATATATTATCTACTATATATATTATTATTATTATTATTAGAATAAAAATTTTTAATAAACAATATTTTAAAAATAATTTTATTTAATTTTCACATACTTTCTAGTCTTACAATATTATCAACAATATAGTAGTAAAAAAATATAAAATTTAAACACAACGTATTTGTGACTTTAAAGATAGAAGTTCTATATGAAAAAATCTCCATATCTCTAATCTTTACTTTTAATAAACCGTACAACATCTTTTTCTTTTTAAGAATATATTTTATACTTTATCTCATATTCAAATTAAATATTTGAAAATAAAAATATATTAGTAGTTCATAGAAGTTTGATTCTAATATTGTTCGAGAGTCTTTCATGGAGCTTGACTCTCTATAACACCAGGCTTAGAAATAATGTTGTTATAGCCTTATAAGCGAGGAGTAGGAACTATATATTGATATATTAATATAAAGTAATACGGAGTAGTTATTAGTCGTAGAAAGTGCAAATTATTTTTTTGGGTAAGGACTCTTGCCAAAACAAAAAAAACAACAATTTCGTTAATCTTGATGATGTCGACCATGTCGTCAATGTAATATTGTACGGATTTTCATATGAGAGACTCTTAATGATACTGAAAAAAAAAATCAAAATTGAAATAGTTACAAAAAAGGTGATATTCAATTAACTACTAGAAAAAAATCAACAAACTAATGCAAAGTTAAATCCATGTTAGTTGAGAATTGAGATGTATTGAAATTTCATAGAAAATAAAGTTATCTACATACATTTGTACACAATAAATCCGAAATTGAAACATTTATGCTACTCTATGTTAAAATTCAAAAGCAAACTTACCGAATAATTTATTGATCGTTGTTTCTTCATCAGAATCATACAGAGTAGTATATGTTAACCTACGTACACATAAAATAGATAAGATCACTTGTCATAAAATCATTAGTGAATAATTTGATTCAAAGCAAAAACAACGTATTTGTAGACTAATGCTACAATAAGATTTAAACACAATATAAACCGCAAGATTCAAATAAATAAACACAACAAAAGTAAGAAACATAAATAAAAACAATATAACGTGAAGTGGTGATTATTAATTTTTGAATGAAAATACATGTATATATATATATACAAACATATTAACGTAATAGTGTTTGTTTAGGTTTCTGTATATTAATTTTATCCAATCTAACTTTCATGGTAGAATTTTATAATCTTCAGATTTAGGTATATTATTAGGTGTTGTAGTGCATCACCACATCACCATTTTTGTGAGAACATGGAAATATGGGATAGTTGTATATCACATTCCGTATTTTATAGGTTGTAGGATACATCCAATTTTTTATATGCTAATTTTGCGTACAATGGAAATACATGAATATATTTATATGGGTAGTTTGTATAATTTGGAATGCTGAAGTGTTTTCGAAAAGTTGGAGACTCTATAATCGCTCGAAAAAAGCTTCCTTTAATAATATAGATAGATATTGATTATATGATCCTTACTTCTATTATGCTCATCCGAAATCCGAAAAAAAAAAGTAAAAGTAAAAAAAATACAAAGAAAATACCATATGTAAACAATTAACAAAAAAAAGTCACATACTAATTTAAACAAA